>JAMKCH010084643.1:0-195201 GCA_023653785.1 Ophioderma brevispina | reverse complement strand
GGGTCGTATGCATAATGTCCACCAAGATGACCGCCTGCCTTACGACCCTTTTCAAAGCTTTCCTCCATATCATTTGTGAGTTTTACAATCTGGTACAGTGCTCCGGCCACCGCGAATCCTGCCTTGTTGTTCGTCCAGCTAGATGGGGTTCGACGACGGGCTCCGCAGAGCCAGGATCATCCTCACAAGGAGATTGAAGGAGACACACAGTAGTATATTGGGCGGTATTCTTAGGGTTGCCGACAGGCTTGTTTGGTTATGGAGTGCGATGAGAGTAGCTCTCCTCCGATCTTGGGTAAGGACTGTGGTGAGGCAACATGTGTAGAACTCCTGGAGACAATCTAGACATCGTGGGCAGCATTGCATCAGGAACTCTACAGGTATGTTATCAGGGCCCTGGGCCTTCACACTTTAGGTTGGCTGGATCGCAAGGTGTTGAGCTCATCTAGTGGATGAAGGGTTTTTAAATTGACCCGTCCACGCCATGGGCTCGACGAAGTTTTGGTGATCTCTTTTTTGACAGTGCGAGTGTGATCCATGTAAATATGGCTGCTGGACTATAAGGACTGTGCTGGCGATGGCTCCAGTTTATTTGCCCCAAAAATACAATCTTTAAATCAGCAACATTAGTTTAACGCACCATGATATTACTTATTAGTCCTTCATTAAACTACTAATTTCAGCTAAATTTCCTGTGTGGCGATTTTTCCTGTGCTGTTTGTACCACTAACTTTGATCATGTGTTGTACGACGATAGCCTGTGGAATTCAACAGCCCTGCACCGGGCAACTAGATTCAGCACTTTCACTTCTTCAAATAGGCTAGCACCCGCACTGCTAATCACGTTTTTCTCAGTCATTAAAGGTGAGACCGTTCGGTTATTTAACCCCAATGATGTCTCTGCTTACGTATACCATCACTGGATTAAGCTTAACGGCCTGCTGATCTACATGTGCATGCTTAGTCATAGGACCTAGGTACTACCATGAGCATTACCGGTATAGGCAGGATGACAAGTTTACCCAACCGTGTAGCAATGATGGACATCCTTTTCAACGGCCTACTCTAGTGCCTGTCGTTCATCTCCCATTGTACTTCCACCAGGTATTTTAACCATTATGACCATTGGGAATCATCGCAGCCTACAATCGGGCCGATATCATGTAGACCCCATTTGCGATTGTACTAACACCACCAGTACCTACATGGTACCTCGATAAGTTCTCAATGATATCGAATCCACCCCTGGCCCGCGATGCTGTATTCATCAACCTTTGCTCTAACGTAACCCGTTAGTGGGATCTATCCTCTGTCAAGATTACAATTGCCACCTCAATAAAGTGGACTCTCTAGGGGATGGCCATACAAAATTAGACAACTTACAGATCTTTATTCAAAACTCAATGTGATAATATGTCTCATGAAACCAACTATCAGAACATTTCCAACTGAAGCGTTACATAAGTGGGTACTCAGTCGTTCGTCCTGATCGAAATCGTCGAGGTGGAGGCGTTGCCATCTACATTACAGATACGCTTCAGTTTTTCCTTCCCCAAACAAGATCTTCCTACAGACTCTTGGATCCATCCTGGGTTGTAATCATGTTAAAAATAGCAGATCTTGGTAATTGTGCACCATTTACAGACCGCCCGCCCTATGAAAAAGTAAAGTGTCATTTCTAGATGTTTCTCCATATCACCTAATCCATGTTAATGACTCAATTGGAAAAAGTGATCTCGTGATCACTGGTGACGTTAACTGTGACTGCTTAAACCAAAAACTGCAAGCCAAAATCATATTTTGTAGCAAATTCCAACTTCAGAATATTATTGAATCTCCTACAAGAATAAATGAAAAAAGTTCAACGGCATTGACCGTATCTTGGTTTCAAATGCAAGAAAGTTAATGCAACTGGCAACTACCCGTTGGATTTAGCGATCACAACTTAGTGTATATGGCATATAAAACATGTCCTGTAAAAGTTAAACCTAGGATAGTAACAACTAGAACTTACCGTAAATTTTCTGATATGCCTTTCAAAAAATGATCTTAATACTGTGAATTTGGATGTTATTTCCAAACAGAGAACCCTGAAACAGCCTGGACTCTCAAAGACAAATTTATTGCTATCTCTGACAAGCATGCACCTTTGCTCCAAGTCCGTTTAAATGTACCCAGCTCCTTGGTTTACGGAGAACTACTGAACTGTCCCCCTGTTAAAGATCGTGACTAACTTTAAAAGGTCAGGCACAAAAAACTGGGAGTTGCCAAGGATTGGGGAGACATATCGGCATTAAAAAACCAACTAATAAATTTAATAAATAGTAAAAATGTTTACTTACTAGTTATTAATGGAAAATAAGCAGATGGTAACAGCTATGGAAAACCATCAAACCCTTCTGCCATCAAACTCATCACATTACCCTAAGAGGTTATTTGTAGATGGTAAGCTGAATTTCAGACCCTAAAGAGGTATGCTAATAGTTTAACAATTTTTTTGTTGGAATGGGCAAAAATTACTCATGTTGCAATCAGAGCTGTAACCCAGGCAATAATCTTGAGATTTTTCAGTGTGTACCACTACAATTTGTTAAAATCGATGAAGATTTTGTTTTCAAACAACTTTCAACCCTTGTATTGGGAAAAGCTACAGGTCTTGATGATGGGTAAATTCCAGGCTGTTGATAGTTGGGGCTGCTCCCATAACTAAGCCCTGACCGACATCATGAATCGTATAACCATTTCCTCACCATAATACCAGTAGCATGGAAAACGGCTATTGTTACACCGATATACAAAGATGGGCCCTCGTACAGAGTGCGGTAACTATAGAACCCCATATCAGTTTTTTGCCAGTTGTGTCCCCAAAATCCCTTGAAGAGCCATACATCAAGCAGGTGTACAATCAGTTACGTGCCAATATCTCCTCACCAATACTCAATCTGGCTTCCGGCCCAGCACTCTACCTCACAGACAAGCTGCTCTAGATTTCTGACTACAGTCTTGACAATATGACCATGGTGAGTCTTACACCGGTGGGCCCTATTTTAGATTTGAAAAGGCCCGGTTTCGACACCGTAATTACAATGTTCTCCTGTCCAAGCTGATCACATCTTGGGTATTCATGGTAGAGAGCTGGATTGGTTTTCAAATTACTTGACATGGCACAAAGCAACTCTTCACTCAATAATTCTCGATCCGAACTTCAAAAAGTAACCGTGGTGTTCCCCAGGATCAATTCCTGGTCCCTTCTATTTATATCTTTCTTAATGACCTTTCCCATGTTTCGTTTCCAAAGGCGCAGACTGTTTTGATGCAGATGACACTGCAAGCATTTCAAAGAAAGACAGTCTCCAACATTGAGAAGTACTTAATGAGGAGCTTTCTAGTGTAGTCGAAATTGGATGGCAAATAATAACTTACTGTGAATGCCTCAAAAACTAAGGTTATGTTATTTTGCTCTCACCACAAATTAAAAGATGCTCAACTCAAAATTTCCCTACAAGCCATGCCTGGAACAAGGTCCAAGTTTTTAATACCTTGACTATACTTTTGACCTCACCTAAAGGAAGCTCACTTGTACAAAACTGCTTCCAAAATTTCGCAAAGACTAGGGATTTTAAAACGTATTAGGCAATACATTGACCAGGATACATGATATGCTCTACCATTCAATTGTGTCTACCTCACGTTGACTAACTACTGCTGCTTCCCATTTGGTCTACTGCTGCTGATAAGCATGTTAATAAAAATCAATCCTCCAAAATCATTTTTCAAGAGGTAACAATTAGATGTAAAGTCGGATAAATCATGTTGGTAGCAATATATGGATGAGGCTGAAATGGATTACTGTAAAACAACGTGCTGACTATTTGTACATAACCCTTATTTACAGATGTATACATAGTCTTGCCCCGGATTACCTGGCGCATAACATCGTCAATACATGAAAACCACAGTTAACGGTACAAGATCCATGAGTCAATAACATCTATTTGGACGCAGCAAAATGACTGGGGTAGGCGTACTTTTCCTGAAACACGGGGCAGGGCCTTTGGATCATCTTCCTCCTCCAAACATCAAGCAATCCATCAGTATACAGGTATTTAAAAAGAACCTAAGGCCTTCATTCTTGACTCAGGTACATGAATTTTTTATTCTCTTTTTTTGGGTTGTTTTAAACCTTACTTGTTTTGAGTGAGTGTAAGTTGTGTGTGCGTGTGTGTACTCACATACAAAACTAGAGTTGTGGAGGTAGTGTGTTTACACACACAGTAAATTGTAGGGTTTTGTGTGAAATGTGTTTACGGCACATACAAAAGTAGGATTTTGGGCAATTCGAGGAGCTCCTACAATTGTTGTGTGTATGTCACATACAAAAGTAGGAGATTTGTGTGTACAGCACCTTACATACAAAAGTAGGAGTTTTTAATATTAATGATGTTATTTGCATTTTAAGTAGGTACAATTTGCATATGACTATCTATTTTGACACTACAGAAACATATTTCAAGAATATAGTAAGTTAAAGTACGCAATGGGGTATTGGGGGGGTTGGGGTGGGGAAGGGATTTTTTTAAACTGTGTGAATTATTTTTTTAACGTCGCACACCCTTTAAATAATGTCTGAAATAAAATAAATAAAATAAATCAATGTGTCTGAAACCGACCGTTTGCGAGGAGTGCCAGTCGTTGAGTTGGCGTCACTGGACTTTCGATGGTTTTGAAATGCTGTGGCCGTGGGACGTTTTATAGTCCTTCCCAGGCCGTCCTGCTGGAGTGGGTGCAGTCGATTCCTTGGACCTGTCTCCTCCCAGCGCTCACGGCGTTTCCTGTCCAAGCAAGTTTGTCAGATCTGAACCCTTGGATGAAGCTTCTTGAAGCTTCTTCCCCGGGGTTCAGAATTCAGGAAAATCATTGTAAAGAGTGTCACTTTCCGCATCCCAGTATGGGATAATAACTGAACTTCGACTGCCGCCACGTGGGACTGGTCTTCTTTGCTATGTTGGGATTCAAGATTGCACAGTGCTGTGTAAGAATTGGCCAGGTTGGAGGAGGTTGGTGTCGGGATGTTGGGCACTTCTGAATCCCCCAGGTTCTTGATCTGGTCCCAGTCTGCCTTGCGGAAGTTCCAACCTTTCACTGGCTTTGTTGGTGGGTATCAGGCTTCGCTAGCTCTCCTGGAGCGATCGTGATGGTCTGTGTTTGACTTCGGAAAGCGGGGTCGAGACAGTACCGTGAATGGAGATGGTGTGCATGTTTGCAAAAGCAGGTCAGGGTTTGTACACGTATTCCACCTACCGAGTTGAAGTGTCTGGTTGCTTTGGGTCAGTGCAAAGTTTGTACACACCGTATTTGCTCATCGAAACATCGAAAATTCGTATTTTGGCATTTTTGTTAATGGCGGGAGTGCTGAACATAACCTGCAAGAGGATGGCTTGAAATTCGTGTATTGAAGACAAGGCAGTACTTTTTTTTCTTGATTCTGTATTTCTATACTTCTGTTCAAAAATTCCGTCTTGAGATCAAAAAACTTTCCCAGTGATATCCCAGATTTGTTAGCGTATATTGTGCACTATGACCTGTACAGTTGACCTCAAACACAAGTTATTGATCTTTGTTTATTATGTGCTTGTGTAAACCACAACCAGCTTTTTAGTGTAGATTTGAGACGGCCATCGCCGCCTGTCTATTGTGGGGAAGGTAGACAAATTTCGCTCAAACACTTCCTTTTTTCACTATTTGGTGTTTTTTGTTCCCTACTTTAAAGTCGTACATACTTCTTTGATTAATAAGGCGAAAGAAATGCATTTTCACATTTTTTATTCCTCGTATTAGGGATGCTTACCTTTTAAGTAGTTGGATTTCCACTGAATTGATAACGAGGGCACAGGGAAAAACCCCTATCACGCCTTGTACTAGCCTGATTGCCTAGCCTCTGGTCTCATTTAGTATCAAAACATACTGCTATGTTGCCCGTTTGCTACTATAGTACCAAATACTAATATTCCATTACCGTCATGCAAGTAACCATAACATGCTGTTTCCTGGAAATGTCTATTTTCGTTGTTTCCGGGCCCCCAGTAACGATCAATTCTAGGATTCCATTACTAATTGCAAGTCAAGATTCTGGGTAGTACAGATCAAAAGCTGATCTGTGCTGTATATAGGACGATGCCGGAGTATTTTACCAAGTATTGTACTGAAATACAACTCCAGTCAAATGCTGTCAGATTGTTGCAATTCTTTAAGATGATAGTTAATGCACCATGTTCTCAAATTACAATTCCACGAAGTGTATCAATCAGCAGGGCCATGTTAATGTGTTGTTGTTGTTCATGATCTTTATTGCAATATCATCTGAATCAAGATGGATTCATAACTTCGTAAAACGATGCGCGTGAAATGAATTTGGCCCTGTTTTTCTTTAACCAGTTGCTCGTAAATCGGGTACGGGGAAAAGGTGCGAAAGGGAATTTAAGACCTAGCAGTGATTTGCTAAATCATAAACCGAAAAAATCACAAAAATCAGATTTTTGCAATGTATGTAACACGTACAAGGTATCCTAACATACCCTGCAAATAATAAGACCAGAAGCAACCTAATAGACAGAATCGGAGATTATCGTCATTACTGTCCGTTCGGCACTTACTACCCACGTAATTGAATGAGAACGATATTGGAACACTTGCCGTTTTCCCTTCTTTTCTGTCAATTCCACAGCTAGAAAAGGTAACTTATGAGAATTTGTACACACTTATCCTACGTTTGAAAGCTATTCCTGCAACATTTCAAATTTTCAAATCACTGATAGTGTCTTTAATGACCTTACTCAGTATTCTAAATCAGCTTTAACATACGAGGAATAACCCTTTCTTACTATTTGTGGTCATACCACCGGGTAATTTGCGTTTTGGGATTCTGTTGCTAGAGATGCTGAATGAAACTGCCCACACACACACTCTGCGCCACAAAGATAATACAAAGACACGTGAAATACTTTTTAGAAACTTTACGATAACCCGACATGATATTAAAGGACAACAATACCGCCTGCAGATTGGAGTGATTTTAACTAATTCCACCTATGAGTCATTTGGTAATTACAAAAAGTCACACATTTATTTGAACAGCCGTACGATTGTTATGATTGTTTAGGACAATGAGATGTTTCCCTTATAAAATAATGTCACTTACGATAGTTTTCGCTTTCCCCTGTCGTAAAACACAACAAACAAACAACAACAAACAACACAACAAAAAAACACAACAACAACAACAACAACACAACAACAACAAAATGGTTAGCTTATAATGAGCTCTTTTTATTTAATCTTAAAGGTGCGTGTTCGCGATCGTGTTTGGGACGCCCCCTGATTTACCCGGAAATAGTATCGAATTTGTAATCAGATGAAAGTCCGTATTTTTCTCATTGTCGTCCTGGAATATGAGCCCTCAATCCGTTTCATCCCCAAAATATAACGAATAACCGCTGTTTTAGTGGTTAACCATCCATATTAGCACAGTATTGAATATGGGGGGGGGGGGGTGGGCTTTTGTAATATGCATTTTGCTTATAACATCAAAACCGCAGTTTGTTTCCCACGGTACTTTAATTGGGCGTATGTGGATCGTAACAGGCCCTTTAATTTTATTCCTTTGTTGGGTTCCACCTCATTTACATAAAGACTTTGTCATATCTTTGACGGATTAAACCGCACACATTAGATTCCTTAAGGAAAACAAAAATCTCAACTTTCGTGAATAAAAAAGATACTCCCCCTAATCCACTATTAGTCTCATAAATAAATAATAATAATATATAAATAAAAAATAAAATAAAAATAACGGTATATATTGCGCAATACCAGACATACGATAATTGGCGAATTACTACATAAACAACACAGAAAATGCAATGTTTGATGCATTCTAACTGATGGAGATGAATTCTGATAAATGCAGGTATCTCGTAACATGCAACTCCAAATGTCTGTCACCATTCTTTTTATTACTCCGCGTGGTATCACAAATTCAATAATTTGCTTGAATCTTGCTAGCAGAACAATTGACATTATAAAGTCCATTTTTTTAAAAAGACAAGTGCATAGCATTAGCAGCAGCCTCACGGTCAATAATAAATCTTCTAATTCTAGCAAGGTTCCACAGAAAAATAATACCGATGGGTTCCATCATTTGCCCCATTTTTGTGCAAAAAATGAAGAAATAGACTATATAAGGTATATCTAAGATGTAGGGAGATTGTGTGAAACCTCTACGATTTTTTTTATTCCTGCGAAAAACAATTTGGAGAAGTGAAGTTTTAACGAAATCTGAAAGTGCATTGGATAATTTATCCCAAGCTATTTTTTACGTTATAATTCGCAGCATGGATAGTCCTTGTTGTCACTCATATCCGGCGATTTCCCACAAACATACCTTATCACTTATTTTGAACTTATTGCCTATAGCGATATTTTCTCTAAATAAAACACGAGAATCTGTTTTAATTCATGAACATTTATAAAACTGGTAAAACTGGAGAATTCTTCAAGTAGAGATTCCTAAACTTCCGTAAAATGAATACATATCTTTTAAAAAAACATCTATGAGGCACCAATATTATTACGGCTGAAACGTAGCCTAATTTTGCGATGTGTCCCGAATACCCCTTCCAAAGAACTTTTTTTGGTTGATACTCTTCCTTATCACTTCCATAGCTGTCAAACTATACCTTATTCAAGAATAGTTCGACTGCAATTTCGGTGTGCGGTTAGTATTGGGTTTCCCAGTTTAAGATGTGTTGTTAAAGATGCTAGGAATTAAAATAATCCAAGCTTTATAGTTGTAATTGCTTAGGATCAATGCAATCGCTAGTTGCAAATGGCCCGTCATTTTTTGAAAATTTTCCAATATCTTGTCTTGGAAACAACATAGAAGCTGGGAACTGGTAGCAAATAATCCAAGATTGAAGAAAATCTTACGCAGGCAGATAGGGAGTGCAAATGCTATATGCCAGGTATCAAGAATTACTGCAACCTCTAAGTTCCTGAAAAAAATGGCCAAATGCCCAAACAAGGCCTACACTGTGGACACACTTCCTTCCTAGCTCATTAAACAGAACTTTAATGCATTTAACCTATCATCACCAGCTGCAGGATAGTAACAGTCTCTTTTGTCCCGTCCCATGCATATTTTCCTCACACTTTGGATTATTCTATCATCCCTATACTTAAGATACCTTTGATCATTATGTACCAGTGCATTGATGACATTCCACCGACACACCCTTCTCCGTTTAGAAATTACATCCCTTCAGCCTTTGAATCGATAAGGCTGTCTTCCTTCTATCGATTGACTTGAGTGCTAGCTATGACCATGATATTTTGATTAAAAGGCCTTAACCAGATTATGGTAATCCGAACTGGTTTAGTTCATATCTCATTGGCCGAGTGATAGTTACAATGATATGTCCAACCACATATTTTCAACTACTGTATTCCTCAGGGTTCCACTATAGGACTCAACACGATTTCATGATGTATAATCATCCGTCGATGACATATAGGAAATCATGATGTAATTTCACTTGATGCTCAGCGTTGCTGTGATTTATCCAAAGATTCCAGGTGATTGCGAGCATGCTCTTCGAAAACTTTCAAGGTGTATATTGACATAAACACTGGAGTTCAAAAACAGCTTCAGGATGAAACAAGAAAAGGCATAATTTATTGTCTTTGCCACGCTCTGTGTTTTGAAAAATCTACTTTCATATACGGATATTCGTGGCGATACCTCTGCTCCTGCATCCGTGTAAAGAATTGGTCTATCTGTATATTCGTATAGGTTTATCACCTTTGATGATGCTGCAACCGCTGTCGCATCTTTGATTTGCCTCGCATGGACTATGGTTTCACCCCACAATGCTGCTCCCATTCGGTCCTGTACAAAATGGGCGAGGAGATGAAAACGTCATTTTCTCCTCAATGGCTAACATCTCAGACCTTAAAAGCTAACATTCTGCTTGAAGACATCATATCTCCTACCGCATCCCTCATGAAATTAGGGTAGTATCCCCAAAATTCGAGCGACTGACTGCCAAGACTAGCATCCACCAGTGGATCCTGGAGTCATCAGCACTTTTCAGTCAGCCGTGTTCCCTGTAAGATACGGTTAAAATTGGTTTTCGGATCAAAATAACATATCAATGACACACTTTTTGTGATATTCCTACAGATTTTCTACTTAATAGTGAAGCAAACCATATGCAACCCAGATCTCGCCATTTCTCTCAGTTGTAAGGGTATACTTAGGCGAGGTGCCCAAAAAAAAAAAACACTCTCATTTGCAGTGGGGGCTGGACGTACGGTTCTCACGTTATTGACTGGTGTGAATCCTATAGAGATCTCAATTTGGTAAATTAATGCATTTCTTGTCTACGTGAAACCTCCTTCACATGTTGTGATCATTCATGAGAATACTTTGCTTTGTTTTTAATTATTGAGCAACACAATATAATTGTCCTAAAATATCCCATATTCTGATATCTACCTGAATGTCTTATATAGGCGCTCACGCCAAAACATTTTGTTTTCCATTGCTTTAAAGCATATATCAGAATAAATACCTTACTCTTTGCTCGTATAGCACCTGCCTTTGAGAAGGAAAAGGAGGGGGCGATTCGGAGGGGGTTTAACACTCGGGAGGGGGTTTACACTCGGGGGGGGGTCTTGCTTGTACGCATGTCACACAGCCAAAGTCCTATGATAGCTGACAAACACTTTCAACTTAACTTGTATCAAAATAGCTTCACTTTTCTGGATAAAAGAGAGCTGCCATCATTGGGTAAAAAAACCGCCGGCATGTACATCACAAAGTTGTCATGGGCTTATACTTTTATACATTTATTGTGGCTATTTAATCGCGAAAACATTGCGCAAGCCCAGACGCTGAATTTTGGCACCTTAGCTGTCATTTTCATTTCCTTAACAAACCGAAGCCATCCTAGAGTGTTTTACAGCCCATCACACGTATCCTTAATCTTGCCTCTCGAGCATGTCTCCGGCGCGGCCCACCCCTCTGCATAGACAACACTAGGCCAGGGGACGGCTTTATATCACCAATGTGGTTGACAACAGTTGACCCGATCAAATTGACTTCACCGACGTCAGGTGGAGGTCACGAACTTTTTCGCTAGTCTGCTAGAAACAGCCCCTATAGGTTTCACAACCACTAATGCTGCTCCCAATTCGTTACTGTACAAAATGGGCGAGATGAAAACGAATTTTCTGCCTCAATGGACCATTCAGACCTTAGAGCTAACATCTGCTTGAAGATCATCTAGCTCCTACCTACCCAATCAATCATGAAATTAGGGTATTTATCCCCAAAATTTTGCGAGCGACTGGACTCCAAACTAGCTGCACCGTGGTCCTGGAGCTCACAGCACACTTTTGCAGTCAGGTTTTCTGTAAGAATAACGGTTAAAATTGGTTTGTCGATCAAAATAACACACAACAATGCAACCTTTTTTTTGATATTCCTACAGATGTTTATACTTAATATGGATGCAACCAGATTTGCAACCCAGATCTCGCCATTAATCTCTCCATTTTAAGGGTATACTTAGTCGAGGGTCACCAAAACAACAAACACCTCATTTCAGTGGGGGCTGGACTTACCGGTTTCCTTTCTCAGTTAGTTACTGTTGTGAATCCTCTAGATAATCTCATAATTTGTAAATTACATCATTCTTTTTTTCTACTTTAAACCTCCTTCAAATGTTGTGATCATCATGAGAAACGTTCTTATTTTTTATAATTAGTGAGCAACAAAATATTTATTGTCTCAAATATACCATATTCCTGCTATCTACTGAAGATTTCTTCGATAGCGCTCACCCAACAAACATTTGTTTTCCAGTGCTTTAAGCATATACAGAAAAACGAACTTACTCTGTGCTCTTATAGACCTGGCCTTTTGAAGGGAAAGGAGTGGGCTTATTCAAAAAAATATCGGGGAGTGGGTTTACCCTCGGGAGTTGGTTTACCTCGGGGGGGGGGGGGGGGGGGCCCCCGGCTTGTAAGCATGTCACACCAAAGCCCTTTTATAGCTGACAAACACTTTCACTTAATTCAACTTAACTTGTAATCAAAATAGCTTTTCACTTTCTGATAAAAAAGCTGCCATCATTGGTAAAAACCCGGCATGTACATCACAAAGTTGTCCTGCTTATCCTTTTTTCCATTTATTGGGGCTATTTAATCGGCTAAACATTGCGCAAGCCAACTGCTGAATTTTGCAACCTTAGACTGGCATTTTACATTCGACTTAACAACACGAATCCAGCCTAGAGATTTTTACAGCTCCATTCAAACTTACCTATCTTGCCTCTCGAGCAGTTCTCCGGCGCTGGAGCCCCCCCCCCCCCCTCTGCATAGACACACTAGGCCGGGGGACTGCGTTAGTATCACCAATGTTTTTGAAAAACACGTTGACAAGATTCAAATTTGACCTTAACCGAGTCAGGTGGAGGCCACGAACTTTTTTCGCTGTCTGCTATACACAGCTCCTATTAGGTAGCCACACCACTAATGCTGCTCCCAGGCGCGTTCCTGTACAAAATGGGCCGAGATGAAAACGTAATCTTCTCCTCAATGAACATCTTCTCATACCGTTAAAGCTAACATTCTGCTTGAAGATCATCATATCTCCTACCCAACAATCATGAAATTAGGTAGTTATCCCCCAAATTTTCGAGCGACTGGCCTGCCAAGACTACATTCACCGTGGATCCTGGAGGTCACAGCACTTTTTCAGTCAGGTGTGCCTGTAAGAAGAGGTAAAATTGGGTTGTCGGATCAAAATAACATATCAATGACAACACTTGTTTTGATATTCCTACATTTTTTATACTTAATATTGATAGCCACCATGAGTTTCAAACCAGATCTCGCCATTTCTCTCAGTTGTAGTTAAGGGTAACTTAGGCGAAGGGTCCACCAAAAAAAAAACCCCTCATTTGCAGTGGGGTCTGGACTTACCCGTTTCTCACGTTATTACTGGTGTGAATCCTTGCCAACGGCGGCTTAAGAGATAGAGTCAAAAAGACTCAGCGCTTGCAATAAAGCTGCGCTTCGGTGTCGCAAGCGTCGGGCCAAGCTCGTTACAAACTTTTCGATCACTCTTTTCGTAGGTTTGTCACGTTTGATGCTTGCAACCATGCGTACAGATCTTTAATGTTGTCTTGGTCCCGCCTTTCACTGTTTGTCTTTAAGGCAATATATACGATATTTAAAAATCCTTTATGTGTATACGTTTCTTCACTCGCAGGCCGCGTCATACCTCACTGATGATCTCAATTTGTATAATGATAGGACAGTATTCTGTTGTCAAGACCAGGCTTCTCCTGATGTTGTGCGGCTCGTTATACCTTGTGACCAAGCGTAGATTATGTACAGATCATTTAACGTGAATTGGTCCTAGGCTCTATAACAATCTTCCGTTAACATTATAGAGCACCTTCCACCAGTGTCATTAAAACGGCTCCTAAAACATAGTTATTTCATGATGCTTAAATTCGTAAACTTTGGATCTGTGTTTTTCCTTATTATGCTATATCATGTTTGTAATATTACATATGACGCTGATTTTTCTGTCAGAGTGCCAGATACAGTCCATTTATTATTATTTATGTTCTATTATAAGTTGACATATTAATGCAAACAGACTCGCGGTGCGTGGGAAGTGGCGAACATTATGTATTATAGTCTGGCCCAAACGCCGATATAACGACATTGGTTTAGTTTCTAAACACCTATTATTCATAAATTAATATGAGTTTAATTCCCATGAAAATGCCTATGAAAATAAAGGTTGAGTATGTGATGTTGCCCGAAATTAGTAATGAATTTTGGTTCATAAGGGTTTATTTTCCGGAGATTCCATTGGCGAAGTTAACATTTATATTTAACAGAAAATTAGTACTGTTGTATTCAAACTAGCTATACTGCAAACGTTTACCTATCGCATGTCTAGTTCAACATCACTTGCGTCCGAGTCGGAATCTTCGTTGCTAAATGATGATTTCTTAGTTTCAATGCAAACACCTTACAATGCAATACAAAACCAAAATCGCACAGGTGATACGGACAACAAGCCATTCAACTCCGTCCTTGAAACAACTCATTCTAACAGTTATCATCCTTTTTCCAACGGGATTAGCTATTAACTCAACTCTTCGAGCGTGTTCAAATTGAAATGCCGCCACCCTATTGTCTGTTTCGGGTCGTTCCAAATCAAAGCGTCACGTTATTCCACTCGCTATCTCTAGATCAATATGTACGACGCACTTGAGGTACACGCACCAGATGACAGAAAGTCGACAACACGAGGTATTCAATCGTAAAAGAGTACATGTTTCGTTAAAAATGTCATTCAATTGCTTCCCGTGAATATCCGTTACCAGTGGTTCACATCACTGGCCAGCTGGTCGCCAATTGAAAAAGCCTGCCCTCAGAAATTGTACCGCGATTAATAGTTCGACTCTCCCATAAACGCCCATGCGCAATACGAAATGCCAGTATCTATAGTAACGTTAGTTGGCCTGTTGGTTGGTCCATACTTGTCCTTCTGCGCGAGTGCGGCCCCGAGAGGCACTCACATATTAAATGTCATATGGGTTAGGCTGGCTCTTCCATACTCAGAGCAGTCGATACAGAGGACATGCACAGAATGCTCTTTAATATTTATCGGAGAAACGGCCAAATGCCCCAAAAAGCCGGGTTTTCGGGTGACAAAATTGCTAATTTTTTTTCCAATAAATATGGGGTTCTAAGGTCAAAGTTTTGCAAATGTTTCAAAAAAAATTGGGGTCCTTTGTAGATGTTAAATTTGTAAAAACTATGGGGTCTTTGTGACGACAATGCTGAATTGGGGGTCTTAACATCCTCTTCCCACCAGCCATACTTCTCGTTACCTCCAAAGGAGAAGTGCCCTTGGGTGCTAGCCAGCCTCGCTGATCTTCTCCACATGGATCATTTTGTCTTCAATACATTAAGATCACACCCACTAAAATGATCTGTCTGGCACCCTCTGGCCGAAAGTGTTTTGGAAAAGCTAAAAAAAGTGACATTCTAAGTTCAAATTTGAAATGTGAAACTTAAAAAAAAAAAAAAAAATTTGTGTTGAAATATTTTTAAAGGTAAAAATCGACAAACTTATCAGACAAACAGGTGTGTGGAGGCTTCCTACTGGTAATTACATTACGAATTTTACACAACCCATAGGAATTTTGACTAGAACCACAGTTCAGAGGGGATCGGAACTCATCGTTGTCTTCATTCTTCATTATTGAAAACTCCTGGTCAACTCATGGATTCTTCTGCTGAATGCGATTCAGAGGTCTAGCAGTCCAAGGTAATGCATAATGGTAGCATCTGAGTCGCTTTGTTAAGGTGTTGGCAGCATGATTTAAATGGCCGTCAAATTTCTTTAAAATTTTGATATATAGTCATTCATATGTGCTGATAACAATGGTTCACCAATTCGTTTTTGAGAAAAAAGACTTCAAAAAGTACATTTTTTGCTCCAAAATTTTACATTATTTAACCACGCAACTCTAATGGAAAATGTATTTTACGATATAAAGTATCCTAAAAATAACAAAGGGCCGTAAGTTTTTTCTGTTTTTCACATATGTTTAGTCGAAGTTGGCATACTTAAAAATGAGCACGAAAATAAACAAAAAATGGTGTCCAGGTTCACCGATTAGTTTCCTGAAAAGCGTCGAAAAAGGACAGTTTTAGAGGGAAATACCCGTCTTCACTAAGACGATACGCTCGCGTTATTAACGCATATATGACACGCAGCAAACAAAAATATGGTTCGTGAAAGGTGGAGACCGTATTAATCAGACGGAGTTCTGAGACTATTCCTAAGCAACCTCAAAGTTCTCCGCGATTTGCAAAACGCTTTACAAATTCCCCCGCGTAAATTGCAAGTGGCAAATCGCTCAATAATTATTTGGCGGTGACGCTAAAATCGCAACGAAGTGCACGCTTGCTCATCCCGAGTTGATTAAAGTCGGCCTTGCGCTACTCCTTAGAAAACCCAAATCATAAGGCCCAACACCTTAATGAAAATTTACGTTTTAAGTAGCCATTTTGTACATAAACCATGGCAAATTATTTGGTGGTTTGAACCTAAAATGCACGGGGTCTTATTCTTGTCCCGTATAAGCCAATTTATCATATTCGCATATCAATGACAATTTAATGCTAATGACCAATAAATGAGAAAAATTAATATTTTTCCTCTGAAATTACCTACAATTTTGACGGACGGGATTACCCTTTGCTTTGGTATGGATCAACCATCGGGTCAACTACGTTACTAATAGAATACGATATCAAAATCATGTGTGTCTAGAACCAACTGCTATTGTTTCGCAATAGGGTTTGGACAATTAGAAAAAAACTGGAAAAAAATATGGTTACAGATCACTTTGGCGGCAAAACAAAACCAAAAAAACAGATCGGTTTTCACAATTGATATGGACAGTCCCAAATTTTGTGATTGGTGACAAGATGATTTTCTGCGAATGATTTTCGTATACTAGTAACAGCCCAAGCTCATTAGGGTGGTCTTGAACCAGCCAATTAAACGCCAATGGTATTGAAGGTCTCTATTGTCGAAACTGTATGTAATGAATTGCGACTAGATAGCATCTTCCTTCTTCGCTTCTGCTTGCTATGAGGCGCAGCTAATATGTTTGTAAGCGTTGGAGCACTCACTGTTGATTGTTGGGGTTTGAGAAATCTGAATAATTCCCAACACCGGTGACGAAAGGTAAGGGCACAAACCAAATCATATCTGAGACAAACATGTTATCCGTTAGTCTGTGATGAGAACCACATTGTCAGCTTGGCGATTGTAACAGCCCCCATCCGTGCATATTGCTATTGCAGCGACCTGTGCCAATCCGGTTTAAGGTGACCCATTCCTGCGCGGGAGCTTGCTGCCTGGTGTTATTCTGTCTTAGGGGTAAAGAGAGTTAGCTGGTCTTGGGGAATCTAGCCAGGCAGTGTTCCATGTCCGTAAGATGTTGAAAGGGGAACTGGAGAGTTTAGCAGCGTTCCGGCGAAAGGTGCGGGCGGAGCGCATCTCTGTCCTACCGAGTGGGTGATTCTTGACATGTTATCAGCAGTGCTTGTTGCCTGCCCGGGAACTTGTTGTCCAGCAGGCCTTATTCACCAGTTTAGGTGTGTGGTGAGAATAATAACTACCCGAAGTACTGCGGTGCAATGCCTTAAAGCCACTGGAGGAATTCAGATGAGTGACGGAGGCAGCCATTTGTGTTCTCAGGTCCTCAGTTGAGTACTGTGTCTTCTTTTGTTAGAGCTGTTGCCCCCATTCTGGGCGGCATCTTTCACGTGCTTAGACCAGAGCCAAGGCAGTGGGTGCGTAGGGTCGTTGGGCTGGCACCCCATGAAGATCAGCAAGTCGGCAGCAGGAGGTTTCTTCCTCCAAGAACCTTGGCGCAGACGGACTCGAGGTGCTGCCGGTAAGTAAGACTCCGGTCACAGCTTCACTTGAGGAGTAGGATTCACTCGTGTAGTTTGTAGGGGCCGGGCCTCCATTGAGGTTGGATCTGTGGGTTTCCTTATTATGCGCTGATATCATGTTTTATATTAACAATGATGACTGCATGAGTGTTTTTTCTGTAGAGTGCCATATAAATGCATTTATAATATTTATTTTTATTATAAGTTTGACCATATTATGTCAAACACAGACTCGCGGGTCGGTGGGTAAGCGAACATTAAGGTTTATATTCCGGCCCAAACGCCGATATAACGACATGTTGGTTTAGGTTCTTAACAACACCTATTATAATACTTAATTGATTTTAATTCCCAGTAAAATGCCTATTAAAATAAAGAGTTGGAGTATGATTGTTGCCTATATGTAATTTTTGGTTTACATAAAGGTGTATTTCCGGAGAGTTCCTTGTCTATTTAACATTTATAATTTACATAAATTATTACTGTTTTGTGTATTCAAACTACTATACTGCAAACGTTTACCTTCCGCATGTCTAGTAGTTAAAAGTGTGGTGGGGAAGGAGGAGTGTTAGGGACGTGGGAAAGTGGTAGAAGTTTTCAACATCACTTGCGAGTCCGGTCGGAACTTCAGTTAGCTAAATTAGGATTTCTTAGTTTCAATGCAAACACATTTACAAGGCAATACGAAAACCAAAATCGCACAGGTGATACTGACAACACCATTCATCCTCGTCCTCTTGAAACAACCATTCTAACAATTTTATCATATACTTTTTCCAACGGGATTTGAGCGTTACCTCAACTCTGCGAGGATGTTCAAATTGAAATGCCGACACCCTATTGTCGTTTCGGGGTCCCGTTCCAAATGTATCAAAGCGTCACAGTTTATTCCACCTCGCTATCTCTATATCAAGTAATGTTACGACGCACTGAGGTACACACAGATGGAACCAGAAAGTCGAAAACAAAACGGGTATGTCCAATCGTAAAAGGAGTACATTTTCTTTTAAAAGATGTCATTCAATTGCTTCCCTGTAATATCAGTGACCAGTGGATGTACACACACGCTCAGCTTGTCGCCAATTGAAAAAAACCTGCCCTCAGAAATTGTACCGCATTAATATTTCGCCCCATAACCTGCACATGCGCAATACGAAATGCCAGTATCTATAGTAACGTTAGCTGACCTGCTGTTGGGTCCATACGTGTCCTTCGTGCGCGAGTGCGTACCCCCGAGAGGGCACTCACATATGAAATGCATATGGGTTTAGGCTGCTCTTCCATACTCAGAGCATTCGATAACAGAGGAAACCTGCACAGGATGCTGCTTTATTTGTGAGAAACGGGCCAAATTGCCCCCAAACTATGGGGTTTCGGGTGACAAAATGCTACTTTTTCCAAAAAATGGGGTCTTAGGGTAAAGTTTTCAAAGGTTTCTAAAACAAATGGGGTCTTTGGGTGAGAGGTTAAATTTAAAAAAATATGGGGTCTTTGAGTGTGACGACAATGCTAATATGGGGGTCCTTAACAGTCCTCACTTCTGCGTTTACCCTCCAAGTGAGAGTGCCTTGGTGCTAGCCTCCTGATATTATCCACATTGCAGGCATTTTGTCTTCCAAAAGTACATGAAATTTCACCAATCAACAGACCACTAACTATAGATCTGGTCTGGCACCCTCTGGACTGAGCCTGAAAGTTTTTGGGAAAAAGCTAGAAAAAAAGTGACGTCTAAGTTTCATTGAAAAATAGTATAAACTGGAACTTCCTGGGTCCTTGGCCAGATTTGTGTTAGAAATTATTTTAAAAGGTAAAAATCAGCAAAATTCAAGAGGGGGAAAAGTGTGTGTGAGGCTTACTACTGAGTAATTACCGTACTAATTTACACCCACCCCATAGAATATTTTGACTAGAAGCACAGTTCAGAGGGGATCGAACTCATCGTTGTCTTCTGCTTCAGTAGTTCGAAAACTCTCGTGGTCAACTCATGGATTCTTCTTGCTGAATGGGATGCAGAGGTCGATCATTCCAAGGTATGCATAATTAACGCAGGCTGAGTCCGCTTGTTAAGGTGTTGGCAAATCCTGATTTAAATGGGCCGTCAAATTTCTTTAAAATGTTGATATATAGTACATTCATATGTGCTGATAACAACGGCTTACCATATTCGTTTTTAAGAAAAAAGACTTTCAAAAGTACATTTTTTTGCTCAAATTTTAACATTATTTACCCACGTTACCACGCAACTCTATGGAAAATGTGATTTACCGATACGAAAGTGATCCAAAAGATAACAAAGGGTCCGTATAAGTAAATTTTTCTGTTTTCACATATGTTTAAGGTCTAAGTTGCATACTTAAATACCGAAATAAAAAATGGTGTCAGCCCCGGATTAGTTTTCCTCCTGAAAATCGTCGAAAAGGACATTTTTAGAGGGAATACCCGTCTTCACTAGAGACGATTTCGTCTCGCGTTATTTTACACCTACGCCTATATGTCCCGCATGCAAAACAAAAAATGGTGCGTGAAAGGTGAGACGCGTAATTAATCAGACGAGTTTCTTAGACTAGTCCCTACTAGCAACATCAAAGTTCTACGCGCGATTTTTCAAACGCTTTACAAATTCGCGAAATTCAGAAGTGGAAAATCGCTCATGAATTTTTGCGACGCTAAATCGCAAACGAATGCACGCTTTCTCATCTCCGAGTTATTAAAGTCGGCTTGCGCGTACTCCTTAGAACCCCAATCATAATGCCAACACCTTAATGAGAATTTACGTTTTTAATAGGGCCATTTTGTATCATAAACCAATGGCAAATTTATTTGTGGTGTGAAACCTGAAATGCACGGGGTCGTATTTCTTGTCCCGGATAATATGAAGACGCCAAATTTAAGCATATTCTCAATATCAATTGAACAAGTTAATGCTAATTGACCATAAATAGAAGAAATTAATATTTTTTTTTTGTTTTTTGTTTTTTCTTCTCTTCCTTCCCTGGAAATTAACCGACAATTTTGACGGACGGGATTACCATTTGCTTTGGTATGGATCAACCACGGTCAACTTACGTTACTAAAGATACATATAAAAATCATGTGTGTCGAGAACCACTGCTATTGTTCGCAATAGGGTTGGACAATTAGAAAAAAACTGGAAAAAAAATATGGTTACAGGTCACTTTGCGGCAAAACAAAAACAAAAACAGTCGGTTCACAATTGATATGGACATACCAACAGTACCAAAATCTTGATTGTGACAAGATGATTTTTCTTTCCGCGAAATTATTTTCGTATACTATTGAACAGCCAAGCTCATAGTGTGGTCTTGAACAGCCAATTAAACAGCCAATGGTATTGAAGGTCTCTATTGTCGAAACTGTATGTAATGAATTGCGAAGCGAGATAGCAGCTCCTTCTTCTTCTTCTTGCGTATGAGGCAGCAGCTAAATATGTTGTAAGCGTTGGAGCCAACTCACTGTTGATTGGTTGGGGTTTGAGAAATCTGTGTCCACCGGTGGACGAAAGGTAGGGCACTCATTGAGAATGTGATCCGTAGTCTGTGATGGAGAACCACATTGGCAGGCTGGCGATTGTAACAGCCCCCATCGGTGCATATTGCTATTGAAGCGACCGTGCGAATCCGGTTTAAGGTGACCCATTCCTTGCGCGGGAGATTGCTGCCTGGTGGTAGTTCTGTCTTAGGTGTAATAGAGAGTTGATCTGGTCTTGGGGTATCTAGCCAGGCAGTATTCCATGTCTGTAAGATGTTGAAAGGGGAACTGGAGAGTTTAGCAGCGTGTCGGCAGAAAGGTCGGCGAGAGCGCAATCTCTGTCTACCGAGTTGGTGTGATTCTTTGACAGTGTTATGCAGCAGGTGCTTGTTGCCCGGGGGCTTGTTGTCCAGCAGGGCCTTATTCACTAGTTTATGTGTGTGGTGTTCTCTCCGAAGTACTGCAGGTGCAATGCCTGAAAGCACTGGTAGGAATTCAGATGGAGTAGGACGGAGGCAGCCAGTGTTGGTTCTCAAGGTCTCGTTGAGTACTGTGTCTTCTTTATGTGAGAGCTGTTGCACCATGCTGGGGCGGCATATTCAGCAGTGCTGTAGACCAGAGCCAAGGCAGTGGTGCGTAGGGTCGTTGGGCTGGCACCCCATGAAGATCCAGCAAGTCGGCACAGGAGGTTATTCCTCGAAGATACCTTGGCGCATACGGACTCGAGGTGCTGCCGGTAAGTAAGCTGCCGGTCAAGCTTCACTTGAGGAGTAGGATTCACTCGGTGTAGGATTGTATGGCAGAGGCGCTCCATTGAGGTTGATTTGAAGTTGGCGATGAGCCTCTTTGGTGTTGAGGTGGAAGGCAGTAGCGGTGGTTTTGGCTTCGCTCAGCTTCAGTCTCCAGGTCTTGAGATATGCTGCAAGTAGGGCAATGTCTATAGTAAGTGTGCTTTCTACTTCTGTCCAGTTGCTGTCCCAGTGGAGGAGGGCAAGATCGTCGGCGTAGCCATATTGTCTAGAGTTGTTTGAGGTAAATCGCTGATATACAAGTTGAACAGTATAGGAGCCAGTACACATCCTTGTGGTACTCCGTTCCTCAGACGACGCAGACAACTACTGCCCATCACTGGTCTTGAGATAGCAGCTGTTGCAGGTTCGTGATCATAATACATTGACTCCAGCAAATAATGGCGCTATTGATATCCGTACCCCCGCCCAGGCATCAAAAGACAAAGCACCTCAGATTATTTTTTTTTCTGGAAATTCAGAGATATTGTAACACATTTTATAGGTAAAACGATTTTCATAGTTCGTATTCTTACACTAAAATGTGTAGTATTATTTTTAACCACTGTTTATTTACATTTTTCTGCTTCCAAATGTATTTTCATGTTAGGTATAGGTAAAAAAGCGTGAAGATTATTGAATAATTGTGGTTTACCGTAATTTAAAAGGAAAAAACTGGTAAAATTAGGAACATTTTTAACAGTGCAGAACCAAGTCCCGTAGCGTATTGCTGACCACGTTTTTAGAAAAAAAAACCAACAACAAAACAAACAATAATAAAGGGTATCAAGCGACCTATATCCCTATCCCTTAATCGCTTCAAAAACAACCTGACCAAAAATCACAGAACGCACCCCTGCTTTGGGTTAGTGGGATTTGCAAAAATACCGCTACCTCATTTTTTGCGGTAATTGTCCGATTTTCCTCTAGGCACGTTAGGGATATGTACGGAATGTAATACCGTGCTACAGAAAGAGAGATAAAGGTGATTTTGATTTGCTTATATTTCAATATAAAACATAGGCTGAATTTCGTATTTGCTCCCTATACGAAATTACAAATTTCACAATTTTTGTACCAAAGAAACATTTCTCAGCTTAATCCTTTCAGATGGGCTTATTTTTTTGTGGAAAGCTTTACATCAGGGCAGAAATCAGTACTTTCGATTTTTTATTAAGGGACACCTGATACGTGAAATCTCGTGTTGCCATTGCCAAGTGAATGTTGCCTTGCAAGCATTGGCACCGTTCAAAACCCGTTCAAATGTGAATACTTATTTTAAAAACCATTTTTTCACCGTTTTCACTCAACCAGAAAGTGGCACAAACTCGATATTTGTGTTCCGCAGTAAACTGGAGTTATCGCAAGATTGAAACAAGCAAAAGAGATGAACAAAAAATAATGGAAAGCCTGGTCTGATGTAAAACGACTTACTTATGTTGAAATATAATGTTGAAAAATGCAGCAAGTTATGGATAATGATCCCGCACAAGGATGTTAGGTCACGGTCTACCAAACAACTCTTCTTTCATGAGCTTTGTTCATCTTCGTGTTTCGTTTTCGAATAAGTGACGAAAATGTGATCAAAAATTAAATGAACGAAGCGTATAATTCAAGGTTTAATTATTTGTAAACGAGGATGGGTATTTTGTGAAAAAAAATAGCTCGATCTAAATCAGGGTGTTAACTACCCCCACCTGGAATCTTTTCAACTGCATGGGCGCAACAATGGCTCAGCTCGGCTAATCAAAAGAATCTGCAGTGCGTTGTCGTCTGCCTATCGAGCGGCTTAATGAATATTAACAACCTTAATATTTGATGTAGTCATGTAGTATGACATACATTTACCAGTCACTCAAGAAGGAAATTGAGATGACCTTGTTTTTCAAGAAAGATATTTGTATTCTTTTTGAAGAAAATTTAAAAACTTTTAGACTTGACATACACTACATATTGAAAGGTGGTATTATAATGTTTACCTTTGCAGAAATAATGTTTACAAAATCGATAATAGCATCAGAGTATTTGTTGCTCAACCACCAGGGTATTACGCTTGTAAAGTTCAAAAGAGGTTCAAAATTATAAGGGGAACTTAGTTGTAAAATAATTAGCCTAGATAGACTTGTCTTTAACCACAACCGGACATTTAAACATATTTTAAGTTTCAAACATATGTTTCCACGGCTTGTTGCAAAATCCTTTCGAAACATGCATGACATGAGGGACATTATGTCATGATGTTCATAAAAGAGATGACTAAATATATCAAAAGTGGAAGCATGCGCTGTTCTGGTAGCTGTCTATACTAAAACTAGCGAAGACTACGGCAATAAATCAATTAATAAGATGTGTCTGACACAAAGATACTATGTGGCAGAATTTGGTTGGAACGGTAGCTTGCAATCCCGCTTGCCGAAGATTCCCATGCTTTTCAGTGTACTTTTATAATATTGCCTTTTAATAATGTCTATGTGTTGGACATTCCTGATTCCTGAACCGAAAGAGGTCTTGCATGTTCTATCAATTATATATCCTAGCTACGATGACTAAACTGTGTTTAAAACTTTAAAACAACATGCATGCTGATATCAATAATGTTTAAATTTAAGGTGGTTGTTCCGATTTAGGTGTATGACGTTTCTACTTGATATGAACGCCTGGCACTTGCACATATTCACCATCAAGTACCGTGGGCAGGAAACAAACTTGCGGTTTTTGATGGTAGACGCAATAAGATGTTGCAGCCCTATTCAATACGGTGCTAATAAAAGTGGTTTGACCACAAAAAGGGCGGTCTTTTTTTATATCTTGGGAATGAACTGGATTCGAGGGCTCAAAGTTCAGGACGACAATGAGAAAAATACGGCCTTTCATCTGATATCAAATCGATACTACTTCGGGGTAAAATCAGGGGGTCAAAGACGATCGGAACAGCCCGCTTAAATAGTCCGCCCTCAAATGCAGAGTAACACTTTAAACCCTAACGCAAAATCTTCAAGATCACGCATCAAAATTATTTAAATGACGATAACTACGGGTACTATGAGAGAAATGACCGGCCTCTATTATTTCTATATAATCAACCAAAGTATTGATAAATTTGTTATAAAAATATACTAGATTTCACTGCTGTCTGACTAGCTCTCATTTGCGTGAAGGTATTAAAAATTCCACAGAAAGGCGAATATTAGCTCTAACGTAAGGTTGGTTACACATCAATGATCACAATTGAAACCGTTTGTTGCCTATTTGTAAAGGTGGGCGAGGTCCACTGACCTTTGGCACCTGTCCAATAGTTTTACGGTGATGGAATGTAGTTCAAGACAACTCCGTGGTCTACACTTTTCACCCCTTTGGCTATAGGTTATTTCTTAACTTCATTGATTGCCCTTACACCAGCTACACGCAAACGCACTACCCTTTACACACATGCATACACACACATACGTATACAAACACACACACACACACACACATCCTTACAAGAGCTACATTGTGGGAGTTTTACTGAAAAATCTTTTAAAAAGACACTTTTTTAGACATTTTTTTCAGAAAAATACATTTTTTTCAAAACTATATATTGAAGAATTTCAAACCTATATAGTTTCGAGATTTTTCTCTTAAAAAGACACTTTTTTAGACATTTTTTTACATTTTTAAAGTTTTTTTTCATTTTTTTACTGGGTTTCTCACTTTATTAGCCAAGAGGAGGGATTGCGCCCAGAACGGCGCCTATATAGTTACTAACAAGGAAAAAAATCGTCTTTTCTACTCTTTTACCGGATAAACCTCAATATAGATTACAATTCGTGACATAGTAACTCTAGTAAAATACTCCCCAGTTGAAGAAAATACACCCACAATGTAAAAATACTCCCACCCAGTGTCTCCTTTATACATTAAAAATCACTCCCACAATGTTATCTCTTGTAAGTACCCACACACACAACACTACATAATACACACACGCGCCGCGGTTGCGCTTCACACATAAACCTCCCAACCACATCCTTCAACTTTGAAGGAGATAACTAAAAGGAAAATAAAAGACCCGATGGGGTAACCTCTTAAAGAAAAGGTACAACACACAACCTAAACAAGGACTTTAGTCAATAAAACACGGGAAAAAACGGACAATGATCTATGCACCTTGATTCAAATTTGCTCTAATTACCATTAACAACAAAAATATAAATAAATGTTGCGAAAGCGAGTTACTGCCGTGAAACTCTGAGTAACGGTTGCCTTTCCAGAGGTCTATACGTTGAAATTGAGCTTGTTGCCGTGTCGACATTTTGACACTAGCTCAGTTCTCTTATTGATTGAGTCCTTGAGTTGGAGAATTTCTACTTTTTCATCTAGGCATAGATTATCATTGGCCAAACGAGTCATAACTAGCTCAATTTATGCTCGCAAAAATTAGTTGAATTGAGCTGAAATTCAGAATTTCAGCGAGCAGAAATTTATCCAATCAGATTATGATACTGAAGGCACGTTTTTTTCAGCGAGCAGAAATGTTTGAAATAATTTCAGCTCGCTGAAATTAATTTCACCTCGCCGAAATGAATTTAGGCTCGCCGAAATTCAACAATTGGCCACCCAGTTCATAAGTAATGAATTTCTGCTCGCCCAAATTAAAATGCAATGAATTTCTGCTCGCCGAAATAAATTAATTTTGGCGAGCTGAAATTAATTTTGGCGAGCTGAAATTAATTTTGGCGAGCTGAAATTAATTTTGGCGAGCTGAAATTCATTTCGGCGAGCAGAAATTAATTGCTTTTCATTGGCTGGAATTTCAGCTCGCTGAAATAAACGTCTTCCTATTGGCTAGAATTTCAGCTCGCTGAAAAAAACGTCTTCCTATTGGCTGTAATTTCAGCGAGCAGAAATTAATTTTGGCGAGCTGAAATTCATTTTGGCGAGCAGAAATTCATTGCTTTTCATTGGCTGGAATTTCAGCTCGCTGAAAAAAAACGTCTTCCTATTGGCTGTAATTTCAGCGAGCAGAAATTAATTTTGGCGAGCTGAAATTCATTTCGGCGATCAGAAATTAATTGCTTTTCATTGGCTGGAATTTCAGCTCGCTGAAATAAACGTCTTCCTATTGGCTGGAATTTCAGCTCGCTGAAAAAAACGTCTCCCTATTGGCTATAATTTCAGCGAGCAGAAATTAATTTTGGCGAGCTGAAATTCATTACTTATGAACGAGTTGGCCAGGTTAATTTTGCCTCGCATTAAAAAACAATTCCTGATTGGTTGTAATTTCAGCGAGCTGAAATTCATTTCTGCTCGCAGAAATTAATTTTGACGAGCTGAAATTAGTTCAAACATTTCAGCTCGCCAAAAAAAAAGGCACTTGTCATTGGTTAAAACCGGCACGACTTAATTTTGATTGGATAGAATTCAGCTCGGTGAATGTGTGATGAAATTAATTTCTGCGAGCAGAGAATAATTTCTGCGAGCAGAAATTGAGTAGTTATGTCCGTTTAGCAAATGATAATAGATTGCACGGCCCTGATGCCCTTTTGGGCCCCCTAGTGGAAGATTTTAGCTAGATTTTTTTTTACCAGGAACGTCCTTAAAAAGTTTGTGCGAAACCGGAGGAAAGGTCACCTTGTCCCGGTGGAACCCTTCCATTGTTATAAGACGAGAATTAATGTCACTATGTCTCCCTAAAAAGTGATAAATTTGGTTTATTTGTAAACCAAAATGACAAAAAAATACAAAACTTGGTAATTCTTTTTCACCCGATGCACAGTCCGTAGGTTTCAATTAGTAAAAAGTAAGCCTAACAACATAACATTAAACACCCCACCTAAATTAAAATCGAACATGACAAACCCTAATGACCCGGTTATAGAAAAGGTTACAATTTCAAAAGTGTCTTAATCTTGACCGACCTATACGAAAGCTTTGATCACTGAATGAAGTGCAATCTTTGTCCCAAACGAATACGTATTAGAACACGTTGAACATCATAAGGCACCCTTGTTTTATGTTGTTGACTGCCAATCTATGCCTGCCAATCGTTATGGCCCCCCCCCTAGTATCTTTAACTCTAAAACACAGATACAATTGCCCAAGTGTGTAACAGTCAGTCGACACCGATGTCCCGGACCTCATAGTTAAAGATAACAGGCACTACTACATGTTTACAAACATTGCTGTTAAACTGGTCTATTTTTTCGTTCGCAATTTTCTGGTTGCTTTGAGAGATTTGGACACGCCAAGCCAATTGACATACGGCCTTCGATTGTTTGTGAAACCGAGTTATACCGAAACGGTGTTATCGGCAGGGGCTGGCTATTTCCTTGTGTTTTTCCATCCACACGTATACTATTAGCATTGTGCATAAGATCACTCTTGCGTTTTGAACCACTCTGGTCTTCACTAAACCCAAAGGTGCGGCGTGATGAGATGGGTCAATGCCTTAACGGGGTAATTGATTTATTTCCACTTGTGGTTACATTAAGCTTGTGCTGCACTGATTTGAACAAAGTTTCCGAAACGCCCAAACGGGACTGTCTGCAGATTGAGTACTGTATTTACGTTCCTTTCATGTTGTTGCCAATAGGTTGCAGTGTGTTTAGTTGAGCACTCTACTGCTTTCTACAACTGTAAATGGTTTATGTAAGCCTTTCATGTTTGTATCAAGATGTAATAACTATTGCATTCTTGCATAGTCCACCTAAGGACGTAGTGGGAGAAAGAGGGTAACTATACCCCACTCCCCCCCCTATGGCATAAACAATGTGCGGCGTGATGAGATGGGTCAATGCCTTAACGGGTCATTGATTCACTACATTTGTGGATTGCATTTAGCTCTGTCCTGCATCATGAAGAGAACACAAAGTTCGAAACTGTCTGCAGATTGAGTATTTTACGCTCCTTTCATGCTGTTTGCCAATAGGTTTTCCCGCAGATGTTTAGGAGCATCTTTCTGCTTTTGGGTTATTTATTTTATCTTTCCATGGGAGATAGCCAGGCGCACACAAGTGTTGAAAAAAACCCATATGGCGTGACCCCAGATTCGAACAACCCCCCGGCGACCCCCGTATTAATAGTGACGGCGCTCTAACAAACTGAGCCACAAGACTGGGTTTGGTAGAGTAGAAGAGCGATAATAAATATCATCTATAGGTTGTTTAACAGTTCGAAAAGGCTGTCCATCGCTTCCTCAAGCGGAAGCATCAGAACGGAATTTACATATACAAGTTTTATATTTGTTTAATTTTTAATACTTAGTTCTCCAGGTAGACAAGTATGGGTATTTATTAATCTTTCCCTGGAGATGGCCAGCGCACACAAGTGTTGAAAAAAAACCCATATGCACTTGACCGGATTCGAACCGGCGACCTCCGTATTACTAGTAACGGCGCTCTAACCAACTGAGCCACAAGACTGGGTTGGTAGAAGAGCGATAGATATCATCTATAAGTGTTAAGTTCGAAAGGTGTCCATCGCTTTCCTAGCGGATAGCATCAGAACGGTATATTTACATACACAGTTTATATTTGATTTGAATTTTTAAATCCTTAGTTCTCCAGGTAGACAAGGATGGGTATTTATTATTATTCAATATTCCTCTCATAATTTTGCCACAAAACTCACAGATTATAGCTCAATGGGAAAATTTTGTCAGTTCATCTCCACAATTCTAATTTGAACTAACATGCAGTTCCCAAGTCCATAAATTGGTACTACCAAAATCTGTTTTGAATATCAAATTTATTGTAAAACAGTTCTCAAGCCCCCAGGTTCGGCGCTTTACGTCACACAGCCCAACCCTAACCAAAGTTGAGTGCTCCCCCGAACTGAGGGCTCAAATATAGGGCCAATTGTATTTATGACATTTAGGACAATTATCAAAGTTTGGCGTAAGCAAGAATTTCATGACCATAGGATGGAAAATTGTTGGGCCAGCGAGTTCACCGCAGGGCCAGCACGTTTCCTAGTTCACTGGCCCGACGGGCCAGTACAGAAAAAAAAATGAAATCCACCCCTGCTTATAGAGCTTATTCTTTTGATTAATATTCAATATTCCTCTCATAATCCAAGGGGATACCAGCTCATTCTTCCTGTTTGTCGTGTGTTTCTCTAAGCGGATGCATTCAGCAACTTGTTTAGTAAAAGGTTTTATTAAAGTTTTATAATCATTATCCGTATTTTGACCAGCTAAACTTTCAGTCCAATTAACTGTTAATATTTGTTCTTTTAGCTGGTTAATATTACCTTCACTAAAATTCATCTTATAAATTGATACATTATTAGAATTCTTTTTCTGTAATTTCATTCTAGTATATTGATAAAATATTCAGTATTCAAATATTATTTGAAAAATAACCAGTTATGTCTGTAATGAGAATTGCTGTGGAAACATCAGAAACATTACTAGTCGATATATTATCAGTAAGTGTTGCGGACCTCGCAGTTACCTTTGTGGTCTTGTCAATAGTAGGATCTAGATAATATGAAAGTATAAGATTGACATAATCCTGAATAGGCCGATGTATGTCTTCTTTGAGTAGGTCAATGTTAAAGTCTTCCATAATAAATTTAATCTTATTTTATCAGTCATCTTACTAGAATTGCATTGCTTTCATCACTGAAGTCGTCTATATCCGTATTTGGTTGTCGCATAACTTTGAACATTTCTGACTTTGTATTTGGGTTTTGAGAAACATACATTCCTGCTCCACTCTCTTTACGATTTATTCGGTTTTGGCATTCAAAATGATAACAGGACCTGTCAGTCAGTTTAGTTAGTTTAGCAATTATTTCGATACATTTTTCAGTTATCGTCAATCGAAAATAGAAATCGTTAATAGAAAAACTTAGACACCTATGTTTGAAAATTTTCAGGCGTTAAATATACACATGAGCTGGTTTGCTGAACACAGAAATCATCACCAATACAATTATTCTGATATTTAATAGGATTGGAACCATGTCATTGTACTAAGAAAAGTTACCACTAATATAATTGCTGAAAGTCTGTTTATCTTGGTTGCTACCACATATAGGTTTACTGTCTGTACATAAAAGATGAAAAGAGCAAGATGTAATGATACATTTCGCTCATGACTACTTAAAAAGGAACCTGAAAAGAAAACATCCGCTTCCGCCAAGCCCTGAGTTATCATTTAAATTACTTACACGGCCATAACTATTTTATACGAGTTCATTAGCAAAATCATAACATTATAATCGCATATGTTTTGTTAGTTATAAAATACAAAATGCAATCTACCAATTGTTGAAGATTTTGTCAAAGTAATCTCTATCTAACCCATTGAAACAAAAGCAAAAGCCAACTCCCAGTACTCTTTTTTTCCTCGCTCTTTCTTCGTCACGTATCCTCTTTTTGTCTCTCTTGGATTCTATCCCTCCTATTCTTTCCGCCTCTTTTCCTTATTACATCCGGTTTCTTCACTTCTCGTCACATCCCTGTGTCTCTCTCTCTACTCTTACTATCTATCTCTTATTCCTTTCTTACTATTCCTCTCTACCTGTTCCACTCTGTTGGTTCCAAGTTTTTCGCTCTTGCATTTCTCCCATTCCTTCACCTCTCAAGCACTAATACTTAGTGTGCTGCTTATCATGTGGTGTCTATGCCCATTCAGGTTTGATTTACAGCATGATTTGTCACCATGAGAAGCAAGCTTAGATGCCACGCGCAATGTTTGTACTTACACACTAAACGTGGACGTATTTTGTCCTATAGATCCATGAACAAAATAACCCTACATTTCACGTACAAGCACATACCGTACTCATGGCATTTAAACCTGCCCAATGCATTGATGCGCAATCCAGACGGCTTTCATTTTGTTATTGCAGTAAACCTTCCATCGCTTTCTAATCCCTTGATATTTTCATTTCAGGACACATGTCATTTAACTGATAACTTATTTTACGCAGGTGAACCTTGAGATCCTCGCTCAACAGGTAATTTATTCATTGGACTGACAATGACAGAATGGCCTTTGGTAAGCCAATGCCTTTCATTATGAACCAATAAGTTTGCAAAAGATTACACAGCCATTCCGTGGAGCAAGAAAGATCTTTTCGGGAGTCTCCGTAACCTGACCCATCTGACGCACTCTTTCTGACATACTTATGAATTCGGAAACGGTATAAACCTGTGCTTTATTCTGTGAAGTGTTTCCGAATTCATAAGTGTGTCAGATGGGTCAGGTTACAGAAACTCCCGATGTTTTCATCTGTTATCCAGCAATGACCAAATTACACAGCTCATAAGGTCGTAGGTGGCTCTTTTGATCCTTTGCAATATGCGGCCATGTTGTAGGGCTGCTCATTCACATTCCAGAATTACATTCACCTGCTAAATCCTGTGGTACATTTTAGGTGGTCTTTTAATGGTTTGGCTTTTCACTGGAATACAGGCTGGCTATCGCCACAACATAATGTAGTATTGTAAAGGTAATCTATGCGTATGAAATTTCTACTGTTGGACAAGGATGATACGCCACATAGTGGCGTCGTATTACATTGGCGTCTATCTTCTTGGCGCAGTTCAGCAACTTTCATTCACCCCTGTAGTTAGAAAATACAATGTATTTGTCCATAGTGATATATGTTAATACACAGAACACATATGTCCAGTTGACAGTCCTCGGTAGATGAGAATATTACTTGACCGAAATGTCTCGCGGGAGCACTAATAGTGAAAATGACAGGAAAGTGTCGGATGAAAACGCCAAGGGTTTATGAGTGACATGCTGGACATTGAAGTACGACAGAGTGCGATTAGAAGGTTAGTGTAGTACCACTTCGTGTAACTCAGCCATATTATAGCTGTTATTTCACTGATATTGGAAAAGGTATAGGAGCCCTAAATAAATTTAAAATAATAATAATAATAATAAACCAGCAACAACCTGCACAGGGCAAAATTATAAGCTACATTGCAGTTCACTCACATACATTTCAATGATATACACAAGATTCAGAATTTATGATATTTATAACATTCGGCGAATATGCTAGGCAGACCAAATATTGAACTAACAATAAATTAAAGGGATGCCTGCATACACCAAAAACGAAAACGATACAAAAAAGTCACAAATACAAAGCATGTCAACGAACAAAAGAATGGGCTGGTTGTTGAGAGTCAGGGCAACATCTGGTGAAGGATCCTTCTTAGTGGAGATGATCATGAACTTAGTTTTAGAAGCATTGGCAGTGAGATGATTTAGACAGAATCAATCGTGAATGGAATTTCGGTCAAAAGCCTTGGACAGATCAAACAGCGCCATGGCAATGCTTTTGCGACCTTCCAGATGGTCATACCATTCATGGAGGGCAGTGGACAAAGCATCGGAAGTGGAAGACTTGGGAAAGAATCCAAATTGTCTGTCAGTGAGGATGTTGTTGACATTGAGGTGTTGGAGGATAGAGCCATGTATGATCTTTTGAAGAAGCTTACAGCAAATGGGTTGAAGAGAAATGGGTCTGTAGTTGGACACAGCACGAGGGCTGCCAGACTTGAAAACAGGGATAACTCTAGATAGCTTCCAGGCATCAGTAATACGGCCAGTTGAAAGGCTAAGGTTGAAAAAGTCAGACAAAATTGGGGAAACAGTGTATGCAGTTCTCTTGAATAGAGAAGATTCAAGAAAAGCAGCACATAAGATAAAACACTGAGAATCGCAGATGGTACCCAGCACATACAGCTATGAATATCATACCAAGGCATGATTACACAATGTACACAATAAATACACAATAAAACACATTTTGCCACATTATTTACAAATTTGCACTTAAAGGTATCTTTTGAGCTGTAATCTAAAACTATTAACCGAGTCTGCATTTTTCAGTGACATGGAAAAATTCGATTCCAAAACACTGGGAGTTGCAGCTGCAAGAGATCTTCTGCCATATGATTCAGATGTTTTCACTCATTGTGTCAGAAGACCTTATGAAGACTGATGACCTTAGCAAACATGATACTCCATTCAATGCTTTATAAATCTTGTACACTATTTTTTTCTCCATTGGTAACCAGTTTAGCTCCTGCAATACTTGCGTGATACGATGCTGTTTCTTTACAAGCGCAATGATCCTGGCAGCAGAGCTCTGGAGGCCATCACAGGCCATGTGAAACACTGTTGCAGCAGTCCATTCTAGCAACAGTTTCATGGTTAAGGAACTTGCGTACCTGCTCAATTTTCCGGAAAGTTACATTTGCCAGACGGTATGCACTGTCAACTGATAAAACGTTCAATTTGAGAGATTGACTCATTCTTATTTGCGGTATTAATGATGTACAGGTGAGTGTCATCTGCATAAACCATATGCTCAACTTGAAAGCTGCCAGCAAGTTCTTTAACTGAGGTTTAGAGGCCATCATATTGTAAACATTCAGGAAGTTGGAACAGCTTCCCTTTCTCACACTCATTAATCTGAGTTTTGGTGATACTCCAATTTGACCTGTTCAAGTGCCAATTCATAGTTGCAACATGCATCTCTAAACATTTGCTTGTGTACTTCATGAGGCAACCCACTTGCGCTAACGAGAATGCTTTTTGCATTTTAGTTCCCTACGAGAGTCGTCGTACCAGCAATTGTGAGGCCGTAAAGTGATGGAACGGGTAAGCAAGAGCAGCGTGTTTGTTAAGAAGCTCTGTTAACACATTGTTATACTACCCTACAAGAGACTAAAAGATGAGAGGCCGGACTTGTAAAGAGAGGCGAATATTTGATGTCATATTGAAGAAGATTAATGTTAATTTGACGGAACTTGCGAAAACTAATTCCATGGTTGACAGGTTTGGGTTTTGCCATGTTCCCATGTTCTGGTAACACAATGTAGCAAAAATGGTCTGGTGAAAGGCCACCATAAACGAGATTTTTGAGATTTTCATTTACATACATTCGCTATGACGGACTGATAACGTTAATCTCTCGCGCAGTACTAATTTAGATAATATCTTTCGCAGTCTGTGACACAGACTACACCGTGGGAAATACCTACCGGACCGCCGTAGGTTCCCTCACCATTCTGTGCGTGTTTCGAGCATCACTGTCCTGCGCATCACCCATGTGAATGTTGAAATCATCTGCGAGTAGTACATGTCTAGGGATGTTGTTGATGCACTTTTGCTGTTTGAAAACAGCAAATCAAAGTCGGTAACAAGCATGTTGGTTGTCACTTTGTTTTTCTTTGAATACGGTGGTCGATAAATGATAAAACCTTACCCAGATAGCACGCATATATTGGCCCAACAATGGTTCCCCATCGGTAATCTTGGCATCGGCATCACGTGGCTAACGTATATTGGGCCACTATTGGTTTTCCATTGGCAATGTGATATCGGCTTCATATCGGCATCCTTTAATGGTCTAATATTGGCGCATCATATTGGCAATCGACCAACAGCCAATATAGAGCCAATTATTGGGATAAGGCTAATTGTTTGCCTAAAAAGAGCAGGGTGAGAAAACAATAAAATATACAGAAATACGCTTAAACCTCTCAAGGACGATTGTTTTGATCAGAACACAATATTTCAAAAATATTATACTATATAATACCAATTTATTTAAATAAAGCAGGTTGAAAATATATTTATTTTGCCAATAAAAAATATTGATATATTCCCAATATTGGTTCAATATCTATTACCAAGAATTGGCCCAATATTGTGCCAACATTGGCCCGGGCCCAATATTGGTCCAATTTTGGGCCGTTGAGCAAATAATATTGGACCGATAACTGTAGCCAATACTGGTCCGATTTTGAGTAAATATTGGGCCTATATTGGCCCAATATCTCCATGTTATCTGGGTACCGACGGATTACCTGCACTTGTTACTATTAGGTCCATGTTCTCAACTGACTTATAAGCAGGAGCTGAGTTGACAGTCGCAGAGAAACCCTTGCAAAGGGATACACAGACTCCACCGTCCTGAAGTGCAGTCTTGGAATATCATGTAAGTCGAAGTCCAATAATGTATTTTGTATGGCAGCTAATGGATGGCCTGAGTGCTCATCATTGGTTAGTCAAGACTCGGTGATAGCTAGAATATCAATCTTGTGCAAGATTACAATGTCACACAAAGAAGCTGTCTTGCAGTTGGACGATGGCCAATGTGATTGGGGACATTTTGGGTTTTTTTTGCTTAAATTCACAGCTCTACATCGAAGTTGCGTTTTTCTACCACATAAATTTAGTTATAATTCTCAGCCAATTGTTGGTCTGCAAAGCTTATCATGTCCTTTCCTACATAACATTCCTGAATCAATGGTAATCCGTGGCGAGTCAATAAAGTTGACAAGTTATACATACTTCAGATATACACTGTTAGAAATTTCCGTAAATTAAGAAGACAGATTTTCCGTAAATTTACGGAAAATCTGTTTTTGAAAACAATAAAAATAAAAAACAAAAAACATAAAAAATTTTAATTTACGGAAATATTTCAAAAATTTCTGGCAGCAAAATTTCCGGATTTTTTTTATTTCCGTAATTTAAAATTTCTGTTAAAATACACATTTTTTCCCATAATATGAGAAGAATGTCTGTAAAATTTCTGTCAAAGTTCCGTTAATTGACGGAAATTCTGTAAATTTACCCCCAAAAAGTCTGGAAATTCTGCTGCCAGAAATTTCCGTAAATTTACGGAAAATTTTCTAACAGTGTACGTGACAGAATTCAACAGTCTATAGAGTTTGTGTAAGCTTATACTCCAAATTCAGCATCCTTGTAATCCTATGTCCATCACACCGAAAGTACACAATCAAACCTCTCTGGGATATGAAGAATTGATGAAAGATTCTCACAGTTCAAAGAGTTAATAATGGAGCACGTGTGTGATGCAGTTAGCTTATATGTACGCCATCATAATTTTATACTTAGCTTAATAAATAAGTGTAATTTAACCGCATAGATAAAAAAAATATGGAAACGAAATAAGATTTTGGATGTAGGAGGAAACCAAGCGGGTATTGATGGACAATCAAATTCGCGTACAGCAATTGCTCTACTACAAGAAATTAAACCAGGGCCGCGTTGATGAAAGGGTGAAAAGGCGGGCGATTGACTGCTACAACAACCTTACAGGCCAAAATACACTAGCATTAGTATAAAAGCGCATTATGGTTTATTAAAATAACCTCTATTGTCAAAAGACCAAACATAAATTGTAAAAAGACATTAACATTAACATGATATTGCACATAAAATGAGTAGCAACATTGGAGACTGCAGGCGATTGAAGAAGGATTCAAATGCCACTATTGTCCCGAGTCCATTCTGACAATCCTATCAGCCTACTAATTGAGGGACTGTTGGAAGTGAGCCATCGTCCACTGCGCAGTCTGTCTCAAAAAAATACACTCGATTTTTTTTGAAATATTAAATCTCAACCTAAGTAAGTCGTTTTGTACTTCATACTTCAAGATCAGGCTTTCCAATACTTTTTTTTCATATTATTTGCTCGTTTCAATCTAAGATAACTCCCGTTTACGGCGGAATACAAAAATCAGCAACCTGGTGGAGAGGGTTTTTATGGTCTTGAAGTATCATAAAATGCAAAGGCCTACCGACACCTTGATACCTTGCTTTGAAGTTCCAATTTTTATTAACTTCAACAATTAGCGCACAAATAGAGTGCAATATTTTTAAACCATTTCTTTGGATTTGGAGTGCTTATTTTGGTTGCAATTATATTAATTCTGGCATAATTTTAACAGATACCAATTTTGTATTACATTCAAAGCTCCATTTATTGGCGTGCAATAAATATTTGTATTTGTTTATTATTTATGAAAAGAAAATATTTATCATTGAACTTATTATGTTATATTATTAAAACTTGTGTCGAGAAAACTAGACTTCATTTGGTACTTTAATCTGTGTTTTGTTTCTTTTGCTTTAAGACAGCATGCACTATGAGTTACAATATGCTCATCCACCAAGGACACAGTTCAGTGAGTTGTACTTGTACATACATTGACATGAACTGACCTTGTGTGATCTGGGTATCATATATCATACTAAAAAAAACAGGGGTGTATTTTCTAATTGCATTGGTGAATGAAAGCTACTGAACTGTGCCAAGGGAATGGAGATTTTACAAGCTCATAGTGATGGCACAGTACTTGAAACAACTCTGCCCATACATAAAAGTGGCACAAAATCGATTTTAATGCAATCGCACTAAATTGATTATATCTCTGAATTGACAAAACCAAATGAGATGAAACAAACACTATTGGAAGGCCTGGTCTTTGTTATTTATTATTATGCCAAGTAAAATGACATATTTTGAAATTTCATATTTAACCATTTTTGGTACCATTTTTTCTGTAGTATTAAATTGTATTATTGCACTGACTTATATACAGTAATACTTCCTAATAAAACATTTAATTTGAGAGTACATTATGATTTGTAGACATTACTAACAAGATCAAAATTTTGGTGGTCAAGTATTCGATTTCACGTCTTCACAGACTTCATTTTAGTTTATATGAACACCCTTTAATGTATGCATTAATAGTAATAGAGGTTATTAATAGTAATAGAGGCTATTAACTCACAAAAGGCATATAAATTGGAAACATTTAACCAACGCAAGATGCTCGAGCCTAGCATTTGTTGTGAGTAGGATAGTCATGGCCAGCCAGTAGCAAGTAGCTAGAAGTTATAGCTAGTTTTGATCTGCAATTATGGTAGATCAGTACAGCGCATAGTGCAAGGATTAATTATATTTTAGATAGCACGTGAGCGAAAAACTATAATTATGCTACTGTTATCTTTGAAGCCAATAGTGCTGCGAATCAAAATAGGATTCGAAATTGTGGATAGATAGAAATCGTGGCGATTATATCCCGGGCTGATATACTGTGGAATATTAGTGTCGTCGAGGTACAACCTCATCGTCTTGAACTGCTGGACAAAGTTATCTTCAGGACAGAGAGGATTCCCATGGAATATACCGTGGATTTTATAAGAACGGCATGCTGTCATTTTGGAGTATTCGCTGTGAGGACATATCATCGATGAACTGCAACACTTCTATGAAGGCGCCACATAAGTGAACTGTTAGACTGTAAAATCTTGACATTGTGTGAAATATTATTGAATTGTAATTGTGTTTTGGACATACCAAATTCTTTAACCAATCTGATTAAAATCATTAAAACAATGTTATTATATTAAATTCAGATCACTCGTGCACAAGGCTCATTTGTCTTTGTTTCTGATCTTTGTCTTCTACAAAATTCGGTTCTTGCACAATCTCTATCTAGTAAATAATATCCGGTATGATCTCAGTAAAACACTAGGGGAATAAACAAAGTACTTTTCCCGAGAGAAATCTTTTCGCAAGTAAATTTTGTCTGGGAATAAAATAACATTTTTTATCACAAAATAGAGGCCAATATAACACGATTGCAAAGTGTTTCGATTGTTAATGTCATCGCTTATGTTTGTCGGATTACACGGGTTATAAACGCATCCCTGTCTTCTTGTATTAGACATATTGATGTCGAAAAATAAGATATTCAAAAAAATATTTTCTTGCTGTTTTTCATTCAATAGGGACCAGAATCTCAGAAAATGATGGGGTTTTCAAACTGCTACCCCATCTAGTGTTTTTTCTTGTTCGGGGTGCCCACGTCTGGCTAACTTTGGCCTATTGGTCACCTCCAATTGTGTAATTGTCTATGATGGAAATAATAATAATAATAATAAAATAATAATAACAATAATAATAATCATAACTCTAACAGTGGAATAGGTTATAATGAGTTATTATTATTGAAATTAATTAATATTATTATTGAAATTAATTAATATTATTATTGAAATTAATATTAATTAAGAGGGCACATGTGGTCCAGTGGATACAACGACCGCCTCATGACCTAAAGGTCCTGGGTTCGAGTCCCGCTGAGGCCAATGTGTTGTGCACTTGGGCAAGGCACTTTACCTCACTTGCCTCTCTCCACCCAGGAGCCAAATGGGGAGCTGTTAGGAATATTGTCCATTGAGCGCCGCCCAAAGGTATGAGTATGCCTTGGGAATTTGTAAGGCAGCTGACATATTATAGTGGCAGCGGAATAATGTAAAGCGCTTTGATACACTGTAAAAATGGTGTCTTGGCAAAAGACACTTAATGTGTCATCAATTTTGAGACATGTATCTATTTAGGCACAAAGTCATGTCTTAATACAAGACATGTTCAAATGTCATGTCTCTTTGCAAGACACTAATTCACAAGTCATGTTTTTATGCAAGACACTTTGGTTTTGTAAGACGTGTCTTTTGTCATCAATTGGGAGACATGTATGGCTGGAAGACGTGTCCTCGTGTCTTAGATTATGTTTTTATTGGTTCTGTTTTCTTTTATTCCTATTGTTGAAGACATGTCTATTACCAAGACATGTCTTACATATGACGCCAAGACACCATTTTTACAGTGTACGTTATGAAAAGCGCTATATAAATGTCGACATTTATTTATTATTTAGTATCCTTTGTTATTCTAGGGGATTATCCTTCATTAGCATATTCATATCCTTTATCCAAAACGGAATAAAGCAAAGTAAAACCGATACAAAGGGATACGTTAGGGGGAAAAACAATATTTCGCCCTAAGAGCGTTCTGAGTGAATAACAAAAACCAATTTCGCCCTAACGTAGGGGCAGTGCCGTAGCCGGGGGGAGGGGGGGGGGGTGTGCTGGGGTGCGAATGTACCCACACACTCTCCAAATTTCCAAAAAGGTCCACAACTGATTGTGTGCTAGCGAATTTACACCCCCTCTATTGTGAAAAGTCCACATTTTGGGAAATAACGGTTCCACTTTGGAACTCATCCCCCCGAAAAAAAAATCCTGGCTACGACCCTGCTTGGGGATAGAATAATTTAATAATATAATAATAATAATCAAACACCCCTTCCTTTTTTCGTTCACGAATACATTTACGCTCTCAATAATAATGACGTCAAAATAAAACACTTTTTTAATTTTAAAAAAGGTGTTGTTGCTGTTCTTTTTATTCTTATTACCGCTTTCTATCCTCTAAGAAGTCTCTTGCTCATAGCGACCGGAGATATGTCACACTATCATTTTGTCTTATCTTTGATCACTAATATTAATACTATACAGCCAATTTACAAATGGTTTGACAAACGGTTATTTGATAAGCCAACGGAAAGAATTCGTGATGATCGAATGGTAAATCATCCGACAATTCTGGGGATAAGTTAAGGGAAGATGGGTCATTGCATGTGAACTTATAATTTTAACCTCTGTTTGTTTATGATTCGGACTGTTACTACTCTCACATCCCCCTCGATTAATTAGTTTAACGTTTCTTCCAGATAGGGGATATCATCATCGGATCCACTGAAGGGATCAAAAACATCATAGTCTGTAACGAGTAGCCGAGTTTTAAAGTGCTCTAGTTTTCGAGTTACTCCTCCCCTCGTACAACAAAACACAACCACCCTTATTTGATAAGAAATATTATGAGTTTAAGAAAATGATGGTTGTGGTTGAAATATTTGTGGCAGGGATGATTTCTGTGCCAAAAACGCATTTTGAGCTGCAATACTCGAATTATTATTTTTGAGTTTTGAATTTTTCTAAAGTAAAAATATTACAATCTTGTTTTAATTGAACCTTTTGGTTAGTGGTATATGTTTAATAACATTGCCTAAAGGGTTAAGGTAATATTCGTTTGGTGACTGTGATAAAGGATTTTTTTAGAAAAAAGGGTGATTTTGGGGCTACAAATTCAGAACCCTTTATATAATGTAAATGGTATTGCAATCTGATTAACAATTTGCTTGGTAAGAAATAATAAATCTTGATTTTCTTAATTTTTTTTTAAGCTCAAAACCGTTTTTTTTTACCCGAAAAACACCCCCTGCCATCTGTGTCTGTTTCCCACAATGCATTTACAATGTTTTCTCTATTTGTTATTGGTAAACGTACGGTCATTTATCGCACTGTCTATCCCACAGGATTTCGACGAGGAGTAAAACGTTCTTTAGACGCGATATAATAGTCACTATTATGTTGAATTTATTATTTTTAAAATCGCCAAATCTGCAGTACTTTTGGCTTCGTTTTATAGTCCATACACGTATCTTATGTGATCTTACAAGACCCTCATTTTCAAACCGATTAGCGCCCGTTTTGGGCCAAGCACTAGAGTTCCCACTTACGTCCACTGGCCTATCGCAATGTACGGTATTAACTCGCCCGTGTTTACATGTATACAATTGCAACACCATCACAGCAAAAAAAGACGAGACAATTCATATAATAAGGAAGTCCTTATCCTTCTATTTACACTGAAAGGTCACCTTAATTCTCAACAAGACAAGATCATTCATTTTTTTTTATATATTCACATTACTCTTTCAATGCCCGCACCAATACCAGGCATCTTTTATAATTCAATCATAAAAAGCCCTAGAGTCTTAAGTGCTTTCTTCAATTTATTTAGCTTGTTTTAATGCTTTTATGCACTCACAAAGTGAGTATTGGTATTCGCCGTGTCATGAAATCAGTGTAATGGTCTTTTCCTTTTCTTCCCCTTGGGCACGAGTATTAGCTTGCTAACTGAATAAAAGTGATGTGTAAAAAAAAGGTCGGAGACGAAGGGGAGGAATGACTATATACTCTCTACCTTAAAGCCCTATCTCGGATGCGACCTTTTGTAAATGATTTTTATTTATCGTTATTTTCGCTTCAATTTTAAAATACATATTGTAAGGTATCGTATTATGCCATAAGACGTCTTTATTTGTGATGTCTTTATTTCATTCATTGTTTTTCTTTGATTAAATAAAGCACACTTGCTCTTTAAGTAATAAAAGAACGGTTCATTAAATTTGCTTTTTTTAAGTAAAACATTTAAGCTTCGTTCATACTCCGTGCATCCCGAAGCGTTAGCGTCAACACTTTGATACCCGCTCGCTAAGCGTTGTTAAAGCTCAAAGCTCTCGTGAATCTCGAGCGTCCAATCAATTTATACTTTTTGTTACGATAGCGCGTGTAGCAGACAAATCATAGCAAAAAGATAGCCAGTGTTGCAAATTTGTGCTCAAAAGGGCGAACACACACTGTAAATTGATAGGCACACGCCAAAGTCACGCTCCGAGTTTGAACATTGCTCAACTACGAGCGTTAACTGACGATGCAACAAAACGTCAAGTGATCGATTCATCGGAAGCACGAGTATAGATATCGAGATTGAGAGTACCATCGCTTATCTTAAAACTGTGTTTGCTATTCTTTTCGTTGGCGCAAGAGTATCTTTGGGAATTGGGATCTTTCGACGAAAAAGGATATTATTTGGTGGGCAGGCATTCCTATAATGCCAAAGGCAGAATTCGATTCACTATGTAAATGCCACCTGTGATTTTTTTTTTTTTTTAAAGGTGGGTGAGCAGATTTCATTGGATGGTTTCTCCCTTACGTAGAAGCATATCACCAAAACATCTGATTACAAATGGCGAGTTAAATTGGGCCAGATAGAAGCAAAAAAGTGCGTCAAATTTGCCCATAAGCAGCGTGTGTGCGGTAGTGTAGTCGATCATTTTGGTACTTCTTTGTTCATAAATTCAAAAGAAAACATTTCCTCGGCCATGAATATCACTTTGACTTTAAAAAATCGAACTTTCTTTTGATACCACGATCTATTTTTAAATGGGGTAAGTTGATGGAACGAATTTTATTTCTTCATAGAAGTAAATGTAGATGACTTGACTTTTGACGTACTGCTAGGACGGGTGTCCCTTTGCGCTTTTTTTCCTATGAGTAATTCTCCTCCATTCTGTCTGCCCTTTGTTGGCAATGAAATTCGCCTTTTGGATGTCCAGCCTTTTCCTTTGGAATCTGGTCCTTCCGACGTGCGGGCGACCTGGCTTCCTACGCGTGTTGAAGTCTTGCGTATAGGCTTGGTATGGTAATCTGTGTTCCGGCATCCTTACGGACCTGTCCAAACCACTTCCAGCCGTCTCCCGGTGACTGCATCCGTGATGGCATGTGATTTCACACCTCTCTATTTCATCATTTCTAATTTTGTCAGAAGGTTCCTCTAGGATGACCGGGACCGGATGCATCTCATCTCAAAGCTGTTTCCTTCCTAGCTTTTGGCAGTCTGACTTGCGCAATATCCAGGACTCTGCTCCATATGTGGCAATGGGGAGTAATAAGATACTGGTATATGCTGACTTTGAGCCTCTTGGGAAATGTCTGATTGCTCCAGATGGTATTCCTGAGTCTATAACGAATGCCCATGCTGCCAGTCTTGTACGCCTCTTGATGTCCTCCTTAACCGAAGGCACCTTACTTCCAAGAAAGACAAAATCGTTTACTTTGTCATAGGTGTCTGGTTAAGGCTGTGTCTCTTGGGTCATCGGACATGATCTTGCATTTAGTTGGGTTGATCTTCATTCCCCATTTGGCGCAGGCTTTTTTCCAGTTCTTCTGTGGATAGCTGTAACTTTTCAAAGACCATTTCCATCGGGGTTTGTTTTCAAACTCGCAGATTCGTCGTTTTCAAACTCGCAGAAAAGTAAAGTTCCTGTCTTTACGGTAGAAACAACAATGCCAAATATTATGTCAATGTACGAAAAGCTATTTAACACATTTAAACCACTTAGAAGTGACTAAGGTATTTTCACTTCCATTAGTGGGAAGGGGGTAGTAGGAGCCCAACCTCGAAAACTTCATCAAAATCTTGAATTTTTCCTCTCCTAACGAGAAATGTCGTTCAAGAGTAAAAAAAAAAAAAACAATACAGAAAACCAGTATACAATCTTTTAATTACGACACTGAAATCAAAAAGTATATGAAAATGACCAAATTCAGGATCGTTGGTATTTTTGCCATGGGGAAATATGGAGCTGAATTTGATTTGAACCAAATGAACAGCATGTTTCAAAGAACAGCATATCAACAATTCGATAAAATCAATCCGGGGAGATATTTTTTAATGGAGTTTTTGAAAAAGTGGCAAGGTTTATTTATAGGTTAAAATTTATACTTTTCTGATTGAGTTAAAATGTATCTCAAATGGTTTTGTGGTAGTCTTAATATTAAAAAATACTTTCCCTCCCCATGAATGTGCTTGTAGTAAAAATGAAGGTTGAAGGTCCGGCTGGGTGATAGGTTTATAATAATTTAAAATTACAAATATCTAACGATAAGAGTGTGGTAATGTGTTTTAACACACTCGAAATATGTTCACACACCAAATGTTTTCAACAAAGAGCATTTTTTAACGAAGTTGGATTGCTGGCTTTGACATATTCCGCTCCTCTTGTAAACAAAAACGCTCTGAAGAAGACGCGTCTGTTTCACTTTCAACGACCAAACTTTAAAAACAACATGCTCTTGATTGTTTCTAAATAGAGTAAATAAATAGATTAAACATTTTCACTTCAAATTTTACAATCTAGAATTAAGCGGACAGAAAATACTACTTACACGTCCCATATTTGTATACAGCAGTGAAATTGTTTTGAAATTAAATACATGCCTACTGGTACGTAAGGGCGTACGTAATTTCATATTTTTATTTTATGGTTTCATTATGAAATGTTCATACGTGAGTAAAAAAGTATTTCTAGTCGCTAATTTAAATGATTTTTATATTTTAATATTTGGACTTTCCTTATTAAGGGTTGGTACACGTAATATCATATTCCACGAAATGTTACATGTTAGTCCGAACTTGAACCACTTTGGACATCAAACAATCAGGGTATAGTACTAGGCTATAGGTAAAGTTTTGAGGTTGGTTGTCTTCTAGAATGTTTAAGGTAACGAGGCATATGTACAAAATAATATGTTTGAAATATTTATAATAATAATAATAATAAATGTGAAAAATGACACATTAGGGAGACATTTGAATAATTCATTTAAATTAATTAATATTCGTATCCTTTGTTACTGTAGTGGATTACCCTTAATTTGTAAATTAATATTCATATCTTTTGAAGGAATAAACCGCAATATAAAGGGATACGTTTGGGGGACACGAAATGTCTCCCTAACGTAGTAATGAGCGAATAACAAAACCAAATGTCTCCCTAATGTAAGATATATAATAATAATCATAATGATAAAAAATAAAATAATAATATAATGTCAATACCGGTTGATGAACGTTAAGTTCCTGATACCTTTATTTGCAACAAAATAATATTAAAAATCTATTAGACTATTTCTTAGCAGGTATAATTGAAAAACAATAACAATAACATACCTTTTTTGCCTCAGAAATATCACTCTCCCCTCTAGTCAAAATGGTGTAACCCAAGGCGGTCCTAGTAAAAACTTTGTTCATTGCTGATTGGCCCTTTGGAAAAAATAATACTGTAGGAGGACCGTATAAGCTGCTTCGCGTCAATGACGAGCATTTAATGGATGAATCAGTCACGTTCCACTATCTCCTGACGTCACGGCATTTATCAAAAGGAGGAAGGTATTTTTCGCGCTATGGCGGTATATAAATATAACTCAGCCGAATTCAGATAGGTTAACTTCAGGTGGGGAAGGCGGTAACAAGATAGACTTTGGAGATCATTACAAAAGAAAAAAAAAAAAAAAAAAAAAATTATTCTAATGAAGCCGTGGGCGGATTGAAATTGTTTTAGTATCAGGAGAAGCGTATTCATAAATCAGACAATTAGCAAAAAACTCCTTGAAAAATTTGATTGCGTAACCGAGAAATCGCAAAAAAATCAAATGTTGGGTACTATGGAACCCCCCTAAATTATTATTCATATCTTTTGAAGGAATAAACCGCAATATAAAGGGATACGTTTTGGGGACACGAAATGTCTCCCTAACGTAGTAATGAGTGAATAACAAAACCAAATGTCTCCCTAATGTAAGATATATAATAATAATCATAATGATAAAAAATAAAATAATAATGATAATGTCAATACCGGTTGATGAACGTTAAGTTCCTGATACCTTTATTTACAACAAAATAATATTAAAAATCTATTAGACTATTTCTTAGCAGGTATAATTGAAAAACAATAACAATAACATACCTTTTTTGCCTCAGAAATATCACTCTCCCCTCTAGTCAAAATGGTGTAACCCAAGGCGGTCCTAGTAAAAACTTTGTTCATTGCTGATTGGCCCTTTGGAAAAAATAATACTGTAGGAGGACCGTGTAAGCTGCTTCGCGTCAATGACGAGCATTTAATTGATGAATCAGTCACGTTCCACTATCTCCTGACGTCACGGCATATATCAAAAGGAGGAAGGTATTTTTCGCGCTATGGCGGTATATAAATATAACTCAGCCGAATTCAGATAGGTTAACTTCAGGTGGGGAAGGCGGTAACAAGATAGACTTTGGAGATCATTACAAAAGCATCTCATAGGAGCTATGAAGCAAAGGTAAGCCATCCGTCATGAAATTAATTTCCAACCCGTGGAGCTAAAGCAACAACGCTAAAAATTACTCACGTAAGGCCGTGTCGTCATTGCGTTGAAAGAAAATAGTCTTTTTATCATTTTTGTCAATGGTGTGTTTTCTTGAATTCTCTCGTAGGTATTGATTTACACGTGTTTGTATAGTTGGTGCAATAACGCATTTGAATATGTCAGTTCACTGAAGTCTTTACCGGACAATCAGTTGGTTTACAAATCTCCTCGGTGTTCTTAATATAAATTGATATCTCCCTGAGGTATGAACTTAGTGCAGATACAAGTAACTCCCTTTAGCTGACTGGCGTTTCCTTTCGCGGGAAGAGGTCAAAGAAACGTGAAACCAACAAGAAGCTTGTCATTTTGTGGTGAAATCTTTTCATTTGATAAGAAACGTTACATTTGTGATCATCCGGATTGGTATTCTACGGACTATTTTGTAGAACAGATAATAGTTCTAAGTAATAAAGGCGTAACCACCGACGAAGACTTTAAGAGATTATTCGTATATTTTTTGTAAGTATAATCTTATTTTTTGAATCTTTACTCTTAAAAAACATAAGTTAATGTAGGAATGCTATTTCAGGAAAGCTAACTCAATTTCGGTATTTACAATTTTCAAAGTCTTACGGTGTATGCTGCAATAAAGCTTTTTCTAAAAGTAAATGACTTAACAGATGGACTACTCGCGCGCGAGCGAGCGATAGAGCGACAGAGAGAGAGAGAGAGAGACAAAAATGCACTTTTCATTTGGTCTTGTCGTCAACACTGTACCTATCGGTACAAGGCACGGAGATTAGGACGCGATTAAGATTTTACACAAATTTCATTAGCAAGATATTGTATTATCTATTATCTATGAGAAAAGGGAGGCATTCCTGCATCAATTGGCCCGGTCTGTTTTCATTAAATACATCAGTCTCATGGAACAGAAATCTTAAAGTTTAGAAACCTCTGATCCAGTCAAAAATGAGTTTTGAAAGCCTTCCATTCGAATACAAAATTCGAGATCGTATCCTTGAAAGTGTGTGCGCCAAACAGTGGAATCTATATTATAAAGGACAAGCAGGTTAAATGAAACATGGTGCCTAAATTGAACTTTGTAAAAGAAGGGCGCTACCATCTGATTATAAATGATAAACCTTACTGTTATTTTCCCAAATAATTATAGGATACGTGTAAACTGTATTTTTGTGTTTTGCAGTATTTTATAGATACCATATGTTACAAGATACTCTGCAGGTGCTTATAGTATGAATATTTCAATCGTTGGCTTGATATGGACAATTCTTTCCATTTATCTATTGTGCCTTGTAGAGGTTGCATTTCGTTTAACGTTCTTGAAAGAATGCTTAATACTTTATGAATTATGAAGGAAATATGTCTGATAACAACTTATAAATGAATTATATTTGCACAAAGCATTTGGTTTGATAATATACGGATACTCGAAGAAAGTCATCTTTGTTCAACACACACGTCGGCGTCATTGTTTCAATCGACAATTTTGTAAATGTCGTAAAATGCTTTTAAGTATATTTTAATCCTAAAGGTTCTGTTACAGCCAACATGTATCCAGATGTCACCGTCTTGTTTACATTTCCAACACGGCGAGCTTAAATATCGCCAGTTCAAACCATCTCACTTTGGAATAAATTCTGGTTTCAATATTGATTTTTGTTGGTTTTTGCAAATTGAATGTAACCCTCATGGATTCGGCTTGGATTGTATTTCTTAAAGACCGCTCTACATCTTGCATTTATGTCAAGTCCCCGATCGTTTGATTGACTCATCGTGATGCGTGCACTGCGGTCAAGGGAGTTTGGTCTGCTAACTTAATTTGTTGTTAATGCTACCAATGCGGTGGTGATGCTTTAGCGATCCATGCACCTGCTTTCAAGTCGACTGGACTTTCCGTTTCCCATTTATTTCATTTTTTTTTCGCGTACATTTCAAAACACTTTGGAGGAAGTAAACTTACCGATGTCAAAACTAGTTTGACATTCACGTGCATTCCTTTTAGCAACCAAATACTTCACATTTGAACTTGATGGTATCACACCAAGGGAAGTCTGAATACTGCTTGTGTTGTTTGCGTCGTGTATTTTGACTCACACTGGAAAAATGGACAAAGCGAAAGGACGAATGATAAGGAGAGCAGAATAGATATATTGAGGAATAGCAAGAGAGACACTAAAGGAAAGATACGGGCGAGAAAATCATCGTTTAATCAGATTGATGAGTTTTCTTTAATGTCACAATGATACAACAATAGGCAAATAGATAAATTAACTTGCATCGTTAAAACGTGATTTGACTCACTAAAGAATATTGGAAAGGACATTTACATCGATTTTTCAATACTTTTTGCTAAACGTTTTGCACAAAAATAAATTATGTTTGATGTTAAGGGATGATCGATATTTTTTCTAATTGGTAATTCAATGTCCTTGGTGTATGGTTGCGTAGATCGTTAACTTGACAGTGAGCGTTGTAGGCGATTGCTGCAGGACATTCCGGTTACATTATCCTTATACCTAATACCTTTAATTATAGAACATTTGATGCTAATAACGATCTTTTAATATAATTAGGAATCGGTTACGATATCAAAGTTGACCAGTGAGTTATTGACCCATTATGTTGTTAATTTTGCGAATTACTACTTGCTGATGGCTGATACTGAGCTTTTATCTGACGTTATTCAAAACTAACTGTGGCTTATCAAGGTATTAACGAAGGCGTTTACATCACTTCACTTCGTATAACTGATTGAGTGGTTAATCGGTGTATTTATTTGGGCCTAAAGCAATAAAATAACAGAAAAATTTGTGTAACTGACAATATAAGTCATTCATTTAATAGCCTGGTATAACAGAGAAGTATAATGTGGTTATTAGCTTGTTGATGTATGAAAGTTACACAATAAAGATAATACCGATTTCACTGGATGCCCAATACGATTTTACCGCATCGTATTGGTCAGGTTTTATTCATTTCTTTGGAAATATACAATATTTTTGTTTTCGTGAAAGAGGTACAATGTTCGTTTAAGAAAGGCTCCGACGATCTGAGTTTAAAACTTGCATTTACTTAATAATGCCAATTTGGATTTGAAAGTTCAAACAAACGAAAAGACTCTTACAGTGCTCGAACCTATTGTTTAAAAGGGGAAACCTTAAAAAGGTAGAGCACAAAGAGAATAGCATGAACAGTCCAGGCCGATTACAGGGTCCAGCAATGTCTCTTGCGGTATCTTGACCGCCAGCCGACACCTCAATTGACTGGCAGCCAGACAAGGCCCGAACAGATTACGGCAAGCTACACAGATTAGGGACTGGAAAGAAAGAAACTTGACAATAATCTAATTGGCGCGTATTGAAATGTACTAAATGGGAACCTTAAGTTATATGATATTCCTGTACCTTTGTTCAGATATTTGTTATTTCTTTTTAACACGGGGGATAAAGACAAGTCAGGAAGAAACCTTAGGGTAAACGTTTTTACACACACGAAGTGCAACGTGATCAAGTATGACGTCAATTTATTTATTTTTTAATGGCGGCGATATAACATAATGAACGGAAATTAATATTCGGAACCAAATTGCCAAAAAGGAATGGGACTAATTAAGCACTAAACCGGGTCACCTATTTCCGTTACCACCTACAGCTTCAGATTAAATTTGTTTACAATGACGTCACAATCCTTAATGACGTCAGAGGATGCAGCGGCATTTCAAGAACACATGTCTCTCTCTTTAATCTTTGTTTTATGATATACACCACCTTACTCATTACATGGATTTTGGATTTTCGGACCAATTAACTTTCGGTTCTCAAATTTTGAATATGCTGGATCAACCCTTTTCATTTCAATTAATATATTTGTTAAAATGAAATTCAATGGTGAATACACGCATTATAATGCATATTATACTCTTCTAAAGGTATGTTCATACTTGCACTGCAATGCATTGCAGTGCAGTAAATGTTCCGTCACTTCCGCTGCACTCCTAAATGATTTACCGCAGTCAACCAATGTCACTGGTTGAAGTACGTCGCAGTAAACTTGTAAAGGATTGCAGTAAAAATGGCGCACTGCACCCCACTGCGTCTTGCTGCATCACCAGTTCAAATTATTTTGAACTTTGTTGCAGTACTGCATCACAAATGCCGCACGTTGCAACGTCAGTTAAAAAAATGAATATGTGGAGAAAGGAAGAAAGTAAAATTAATATATAGCGGTCAAAATAAAGCGACAATCACACGCATTGACATTTGATTGGGATGTTATTTAGGTTTCAAAGGACAATCGTTGCACTGCTCTTCATTACATTGTAATGCACAGCATCATACTGTAATCCAGTTTTTGCTGCATTGCGTTGCAGCAAATAAGGGCATACTGCAAGTAATTACAGTAACCCATTTTGGAAAACTGCATTGCAATACTGCGCTGCAATGCAGTGAAGTATGAACGGACTTTAAGCTGTGGTATTTTTTTTTTTATTTCAACCATCTCAGCTGATCGTACTTCGTGTCCCGAAATGTGACGATGGCTTATGGACACTTGTGCCGAATGCCGATCTTTTTAAACATGACGGTCTAACAAGTTAATCCGCGAGCCTGAAATTGAGTTGTTAAGAAATTCATCTCCTCATTGCAATAGGCGATAGAATCTAAAAATCAACATATGACTTCCAATGACTTTCAAGGGAGTTTTAGGGACTCATTCTTTAATATTTTTTCCAGTTTTTCTTAAACTAATATATTTCTGGTTCTGCTTCTAATCCCATATTCCACACCCTTCGACAGGTGGTTTTCGTAACTACCAATCATTAAGGCCACTGCTATCAATTCTTCAATGTATGTAGCATTTAACTTCATTCAATCTACGATCCTAATTCTAATCTTGAAAGAAATGAAAGAGGTTTGCCTTTTGCCATGCACAGTGAATATTTAGGATGTGACATAATATGACATACTTACAGAAAAAATAGGCCGCGTTTAAGTAAAATATGCTTTGCATACTAAGATCGTAAGAAAAGGGAAAGTCAGATATGAAAAAATGAACAAACCTTTAATATCGCTCTGGTGAAACTCAATCACGAGATATCTTGTCCTAAAGGCAATGCGTAGAACCTGTCAACGGCGGATGATTTTCAAAAATGGTTGATTCTGGAATATCCTTTGATATTTTTGACACTTACTTGAAAGTGACGTACACGTATTTCTACTCAAATGAAAAGGAAAAGTTCATGTAAACAATAAAGAATACACTGTTAAAAAAATGTCCGTAAATTTACGGAAATTTCTGGCAGCAGTATTTCCAGTCATTTTTAGGGTAAATTTACAGAAATTTCTGTCAATTAACGGAACTTTGACAGTAATTTTACAGAAATTTGTCTCATATTATGGAAAAAAATATGTATTTTAACAGAATTTTTCCGTAATTTAAAATTACGGAACCAAAAAAAAAAGTCCGGAAATATTGCTGCCAGAAATTTAAAAAAAAAAAAAAAAAAAAATCGCTCTGGTGAAACTCAATCACGAGATATCTTGTCCTAAAGGCAATGCGTAGAACCTGTCAACGGCGGATGATTTTCAAAAATGGTTGATTCTGGAATATCCTTTGATATTTTTGACACTTACTTGAAAGTGACGTACACGTATTTCTACTCAAATGAAAAGGAAAAGTTCATGTAAACAATAAAGAATAATATTGGTGAATGGTGTCAATGCATGCCTCGACCTTGTTATGTAAATTGTCCTTAAACAACACATGACAGCAGAGTTAATTACCTGTTGGGTACTTGACCAGGTCAGGCCCAACTCAAGTAGGGTCAATATAACTATAAAAGAAAACTGGGGGATAGATACGATTTTGTTGTGTGGGTTTTACTTAGGGATCGTAAAACAGCGCCTTTCTGCCACATCCTTGATTTACGCTTTGGCAAAAACAACGGTCACCTGGCGTTGTCATAACCTTAGCTGTAACTTAGTTTGATTATGCGTTGTAACTTAACTAACTAAAAAAAAAAAAAAAAAAAATGTATTTTAACAGAATTTTTCCGTAATTTAAAATTACGGAACCAAAAAAAAAAGTCCGGAAATATTGCTGCCAGAAATTTTTGAAATATTTCCGTAAATTAACATTTTTAGCTATTTTTTATTTTTATTGTTTTCTAAAACAGATTTTTCCGTAAATTTAAGGAAAATCTGTTTTCTTAATTTACGGAAATTTTTAACAGTGTAATATTGGTGAATGGTGTCAATGCATGCCTCGACCTTGTTATGTAAATTGTCCTTAAACAACACATGACAGCAGAGTTAATTACCTGTTGGGTACTTGACCAGGTCAGGCCCAACTCAAGTAGGGTCAATATAACTATAAAAGAAAACTGGGGATAGATACGATTTTGTTGTGTGGGTTTTATTTAGGTTTCAAAGGACAATCGTTGTACTGCTCTTCATTACATTGTAATGCACAGCATCATACTGTAATCCAGTTTTTGCTGCATTGCGTTGCAGCAAATAAGGCATACTGCAAGTAATTACAGTAACCCATTTTGGAAAACTGCATTGCAATACAGCGCTGCAATGCAGTGAAGTATGAACGGACTTTAAGCTGTGGTATTTTCTTTTTTTTATTTCAACCACCTCAGCTGATCGTACTTCGTGTCCCGAAATGTGACGATGGCTTATGGACACTTGTGCCGAATGCCGATCTTTTTAAACATGACGGTCTAACAAGTTAATCCGCGAGCCTGAAATTGAGTTGTTAAGAAATTCATCTCCTCATTGCAATAGGCGATATAATCTAAAAATCAACATATGACTTCCAATGACTTTCAAGGGAGTTTTAGGGACTCATTCTTTAATATTTTTTCCAGTTTTTCTTAAACTAATATATTTCTGGTTCTGCTTCTAATCCCATATTCCACACCCTTCGACAGGTGGTTTTCGCAACTACCAATCATTAAGGCCACTGCTATCAATTCTTCAATGTATGTAGCATTTAACTTCATCATCTACATCCTAATGCTATCTTGAAAGAATAAAGAGGGTTTGCCTTTGCCAATGCACAGTGGAAATATTAAGGATGTGACATAATATGACATACTTACAGAAAAAATAGGCCGCGTTTAAGTAAAATATGCTTTGCATACTAAGATCGTAAGAAAAGGGAAAGTCAGATATGAAAAAATGAACAAACCTTTAATATCGCTCTGGTTTGATGACACTAAATCACGAGATATCTTGTCCTAAAGTCAATGCCGTAGGAACCTGTCAACGGCGGATGATTTTCAAAAATGGTTGATTCTGGAATATCCTTGATATTTTTGACACTTACTTGAAAGTGACGAACAAGTATTTCTACAAATGAAAAGGAAAAGTTCTGTTAACAATAAAGAATAATATTGGTGGAATGGATTGTCAATGCAGCCTCGACCCTTTTATGTAAATTGTCCTTAAACAAGACATGACAGGCAGAGTTACAGATTAAGTAAATGGGGGTACTTGAGCCAGGTCAGGCCCACTCAGTAGGGTCCCATAAACTTAAAAGAAAACTGGGGATTAGATACGATTTTGTTGTGTGGGTTTTACTTAGGGATCGTAAAACAGCGCCTTTCTGCCACATCCTTGATTTACGCTTTGGCAAAAACAACGGTCACCTGGCGTTGTCATAACCTTAGCTATAACTTAGTTTGATTATGCGTTGTAACTTAACTAACTAAAAAAAAAAAAAAAAAAAATGTATTTTAACAGAATTTTTCCGTAATTTAAAATTACGGAACCAAAAAAAAAAGTCCGGAAATATTGCTGCCAGAAATTTTTGAAATATTTCCGTAAATTAACATTTTTAGCTATTTTTTATTTTTATTGTTTTCTAAAACAGATTTTTCCGTAAATTTAAGGAAAATCTGTTTTCTTAATTTACGGAAATTTTTAACAGTGTAATATTGGTGAATGGTGTCAATGCATGCCTCGACCTTGTTATGTAAATTGTCCTTAAACAACACATGACAGCAGAGTTAATTACCTGTTGGGTACTTGACCAGGTCAGGCCCAACTCAAGTAGGGTCAATATAACTATAAAAGAAAACTGGGGGATAGATACGATTTTGTTGTGTGGGTTTTACTTAGGGATCGTAAAACAACGGTCACCTGACGTTGTCATAACCTTAGCTGTAACTTAGTTTGATTATGCGTTGTAACTTAACTAACTTATCTTTTATCATTTACCTAGTCTACACGATTTGGAAAAATGGGGAACGCAACATTCAGTTTGTACAGACAGTCATTGATTTTGTTATAGATGTTACGATAGTAGATTAAAGACCCATTCGTACTTTATTGCATCTACAATTCAGTAGAATATAGTGCTGCATTGCAATCTACTGCAGAGCACTGCATTGCGGTACAGCGATAAAGTGAAATTCATTTTAACTTTGCAGTGGGTTGGTTGAGTCGCTGCAGACAGTGATTGATATATCAACGACTTAGAAAAAGCTGCGTTGCGGTACCGATATATCGATCGTTTAGTGCCGCAACACCGCAATGCATCGCAAATCCAGTTAAAATGAATTTAGCTTTATTGCGGTACTGTAATGCGGTATTCTGAGAAGAGACTGCAATTCTGATACCGCAAGTCACCGCAACTCACTTGCGGTAAAGTATGAACGGAACTTTACTCTCTAAATGCTAAAGAATGGATTTCACTCTAAAAGTGTCACTTTAGGACTATTTACTAAAAAAATACTGAAATTTCACACCCGTCGAAGAATATTTTTGAGGCAATGATAATTAAAGACACTATCAGTGATTTATCCGAAAGTGTCAAAATCTATTAATTTTGCAGGAATACCTTAAAAGTGAAGCATAAGTCTGTACAATTCTCATAAGTTACTTTTTCCAACTGACGAATTTGCAGAAAAGGAAGAAAACGGCAGTGTTCAAGATAAGAATCTCCATTCAATTACATGTTGTAGTAAGTGTCCGAACGGACAGTAATGACTAAAACTTCCGATTTTGTCCTTATTAGGTTGCTTCTGGTCCTATCATTTGCAGGGTATGTTAGGATACCTGTACTTGTTACAAATATGCAAAAATCTGATTTTTGATGATTTTTTCGATTTTCTGATTTAGCAAATCATTGATAGTGTCTTTAAGAAAAAAATTGTATCATTTTATTATTCTGTAAGTTATTAAAAGTAAATTCAACCCAAAAATATTCTTCGAAAGGTGTGCAATGTCACTCTTTTCAGAGTGGGCCCTGACATGCATAAATAAAAAAAAGAAGTTTCATCAAGGTTTGCGGGCTCGCCCGCAAGCGAGTGTGGGTGTGTGTGTGCGTGATGAATAGGTTAGTGTGCTGGTGTGCGCGTGTGTAGGTACGTGGGTGGCCATCCTGTAATGGCAAACTTTTGGACTTTCTGAATGTGCTTATGATTTCATGCTCAGTGACAGTTCTCGGGGAATTGCTAGTTCTGCCATATCTAGCCCTATCCTTGAAATATTGAACCAAGCATTCTTATGGAATTCGCCAAACTTCACGATACAAAAGATAGGTAAAACAATCACCCAGTGATCATAAAAGTGTACTCATACGGAGGTCTAAAGGTAGATTTTTAATAAATACTGAAGCTTTTGAATTGGAGAAACTTATTTAAAAATATGTCAATGACAACGCATTATATGGTGCATTACCCGATCTGACAACAACTCTACCAGATACAGTAACATTGCTGGATCCAGGTAATTGACCTGTACCGATTAAGGCTGAATTATTGGGTTTCTTCTTTTAAAATACCGTTCTGTATTCTGCTATATAATAAGTATACTGTTCTCATTTTGGTTCGCTCTTATAAAGATATTGCTTTTATAAGTATTCCTTCCTGTTGTGTTCGATATTGAGATGTGTCGCATTCAAAGGTTTCTCTTTATTAGGTCGGGTCACCCACCTTTAATGATAATATACTATATATTGTTTTTCTGTAACTCTGTCTGCATGCATCTTCTGTGAAGTTGAGAGGGGTTTATTTAACGAAACACATGCTATCACGCACCTACACTAAAAGATCAGGGTGCTTAGTAATTATGACTCAAAATAATCGTAAATACTTAATTCAATTCAATTTGAATAGAAAACATAACATTAAAACTTATCTTATACGTGATGTAATTGAAAAACAAATTGCCTGTAATGTATCTAAAAAGATAGACCAAAGTTCAGATAACCATTTTTAATATAGGCATATATTCACACTCTAAACATTTATTACATCATACATTGACACGTATTCCTACTATTGGAATAAAATAGGACTAAATTAGTCGAGATTTAGTAAACCTATTCATGTCCTTGCGTAGTTGTGATTATATATTGAAATCCAATTCAGCGATATTGAATTATGACATCCACAGTAAATAAAAATACCAATTGTGTCTCAGATGACTCAAAATACATATATGCTAGAAATATGGAAACGAAATATGGAAATATAAATCGCTACTGTTGAATTCAAGTACTGTACATAAGTTTGTAACATGTGTCAAAATGTTTCAAATAAACTATGCCAAAGCCAATATACTCAAAACCCTACTCAAGTGTGAGATAATTGTATGAGTTCATTTAAGCTACATAGACATTCAGTGTTACGTTGTATTTATGAAATCCCCTCACGAACGCCAATATTGACCAAAATCAGCCCAGCGATAGAAATTAAAATATTCCGTTTGTATTACACTTAACGCCTGATATGACATTAAGCCTTCGGCGCACTGTTTGTCAAAAGGTGCTGGAAGATAAACAAAGCCGCTGTTTGCATAGCAATAAGACAGAGCAAAGGAAAAATATTTTCTTAAAATCTTGTAATAATTTATATCAAGTATTTGTCACCTTCTAAGAGATTGCTCTTTAATAAATCAGACGAATCATCCTTTCTTTATAAGAATAAAAATGTGACAAGCATGTGCAAAATAGGGACCAAGTTCAATTTGTGAGATTTGCAGTTTTTGACACAGCATAAAGCACAAGAAATTTAGGTTAAATGACATCAAAGTTAATTTTATAGCTTAGGAAATTCTTAAAATGCAAATGATTTTATGAAAATCACATGAGTATTTTTTATATTTTAAGAAATAATCCAGATTGTGTTCTTCTTAAATACAGGAATCAAAGGGATTAAGCAAAATTGAACTAGTAATTATTGATTAGATAACCGTGTATCTCAACAAAACTAACTAAATATCTAACTAACTCACTAACTAACTAACTAACTTTTAAGTACAGGAATCAATAGGGATTAGCGAAATTGAATTAGTAATTGTTGATTTGAAAATCCTGTAGCTGAACAAGACCAACTAACCACGTAACTAACGTTAACTAACTCAACGAACTAACGAACTGACTGACGGTGACTTACATTACAACTTTAATTATTCCAAAAGGAATTTGTTTTGAAAACAATTCTTTGCTTGCGCTTCCGACAAAAAGGTAATTGATTCGAGGTTTTTGGTTAGAGTATTTTTTCAGTCCCATGCTTGGATAAACTCTTTAGCCCAAATCCATATCCATTCTATTTACGTAGCAGTTTATATTTGCTTATTCAGATGGAAGTAGGAAACTGATTTCCACGACCTTAGTTTATATGCGAGAAACTTTGTAAACTTGGCACACTAATCTAGAATCGCAATTTTTTCAGTAGTTCACTGACCGGTAGATTAATGTATTGATAAGTTGACATATTGATATATTGAGTACATTAGTGGCTTAATCTGTTGGAGGCACTGTGTCCATGAACTACTCCCCTTGTGTGCCCCCCCAAAATGAAATAAAATGTAAATGAAATGATATGTTACAAAATTGTGTTGAAAATAGTTTTTGACGTGTTTTTTTGAGGCTACAAATTTCTCTCAAAATTGCACTGGGTCTGTTGTAGACCAATACCGAGAACGTTCGAAGGTTTATTGGACAACAAAAGCAAACCGCAAACGAGTTTTGAACTTGCATGCTATCTTAATCGTACACGACAGAAAAATACCCAAATCATGTCGGGTATCGGCTAATTCACTTCAGGGTGATCTAATACGTGGTAAGCGGGCGGGATCAGGTTTCATAGACAAGGGGGTATCATTCCGTGTCAGAATCCACGTAAAAAGGGTATTTTTTCAGGATCAGCACGTTAAGTACGTAACGTGGAACAGGGTCTAAAAAATCACCCGAAATCAAGAAAAAGGGGTTATTTTATAAAATGAGGACTTACGCATTAGGGGCCTATTCATTTCAGCATAAAAAAAAATTAAAAGTGTCGGAAGTCTGTTACTTGCCTTCAAATATGGCTTCAAACCTCAATTTCCAAAATTCGCGAGTAAAGAAACCATACATACACATGAATTTTAGTACAGGCCTAGGGGTTTGAGATGAGAAATGACGAACTCCTTTAGTGAGTGCCTGATTATGTCGCTCTACCAAAATTGTTCTATACACTTAGTCTGAACGGACATGTTTTAGCAATTAAAACTCATAATTATTAAATGTCCGTCAAATTGGTTTATATTTTCTTAAAATAAACGTTTGGCACATAATTGGGTGCATAATTGCGCGGATTCGGCAACTTTTCAGGGAAAATCCGATTGATCGCGGCGCTGCAAATGGGGAAATAAGTGCCGAAAATACGTGTTCTCTAAAATGCAACTACCGGATCCTTTAGACCCAAAAAAACGTGTCTTGAAACTAAATACTCAAGGTTCCGCGACCACCACCGTGCAGCCTTACGAACTCTATAAGGGAACACATTTAATTTATGATTTGTTCAAATCAAAACCTTACATGCATGAACTATAGTTAACTGTTTATTACCGTCGATCATGGACTATATGCATTTAAAAGTTCACCACTTACAAATGTCAAATTGTATTTTTAATGAATTTGCATGAGAAAATGTATTAGGAAAGCAACATTGCTTGGCAATGGGGTTTAGCGCTTGCGCGAGAGAGAGCGGCACCCCCTCCACAACCCACGACTATCTGAAGCTCTGTAACACTTTAACCCATCAAGTCTCGTTTTACTTTTTATAAGCTATTTATCCATACCTTTATTTTGCTATAGTGAATCACTTACAAATTCAACTTATTTCTATCATATTGGCATGAAAATGTGCGTTTGGAAAGTGAAGATGTGCATGCAGTCGAACTGGCCGCTCAGCAGCCATATCGTCGACTTTTTCGACTAGTCGTGTCGCCGTCCTGTGAATTGTGGATACGCAATGGCTCAAAATGCAGTCCCCTTTTAAATACCTTTCCTCGGATACATATCATGCTGAAAAATTAATTTCCCCAGATTTTTCTGAATTACACCAAGCCCAGACAAGCCTCTCTGGTGTCCAAAACAACTGGATTTTGGGTTTTTACGTATAAAGGGGTCATAATAGCATCACTTTACTTGCCGGGTAGGGAGAAAGAAAAAATAATACTTGTTACGGGTATCGCAAATTGCGCTACGATACTTGTTTTAGGGGCGCAATTCCATCAAGTACTTGTTTAGTAGCTAATTGCGCTGCTGATACGTGTTTAGGGGTGACAAAATTAAAGCCTCGAAAATACGTATTTAGGGTTGACTTTTTGTGATTGCTTGGACACGGTGATACCCCTTGTTCATAGAGAAGTGGCCCCGGGGTCGGTAAGCATTCCAAATATGCAAAAAATCCGGGTCGGACAAAAATTGGGGGCTTGTTCTAATGTCTTTTAGCTGGAGTATGATAATGTACTCAAGTGAAAAAAATCCCCAGCTGATCCGTACGGAGCCTGTAAATATAAACTGTTTACTTATCTTAGACCGTTTAGTTTAATGCCCTCTGTACTGCGAGATTTCGAGATTTCAGACTCAGCAACAATTTTAAGATGTTCGAAAAAGAATGCTCTTCCTCTTCGTATTTAGCTTATGATTCATTTCTTCTAGACTGCTGTGGAATCGATACATTTAGAGGGTCGGCGCACACTTTAAAGATGGCGAGTATACTCATTCTTATTGGCAAATATTCCTCTCCAACAATATTGTCACGTAACGAGCGGTGAAATTTTATGCCAAAACGCTAAGCATATAATTAAGGCATGGTTTCCCTTAAAACATACCTGATCAAATAAGGAAGATCAATACGTTCAAATTTAGCCAGTGTTGGCTTTGATTATATTCATGTAGAACTAAGTCCTTATCTTTCACATTAAAACTATTGCCTTCCACGTAGTTGATTCACTTTCTAGTGGCCATTAATTAAAAACAGCCAACTTTGCCCAGACGAGTTGGTCCAGCTGCATCAGCCAAGGAATGTGTCAGACGCTGATGACAATCGGACCAGAACGGATCAACAGAAATAAATGATCATAACACATATAAAAATATTTGGATCCAATTTAAATAAAAAACTTATTTGCCAAACACACAACTACAACACACATACACACATTCAGCACAAGACAATGTTGGCATCAATCTTCATGATAAATCGGTTATGAAGCAAACTTGACCAAAGTTGACCAGTAACTTAGTTTACATCAAGTACTACTTAATCCGAATCCTAATAATTTGGCCCAATTAACCTACAGCTTAACAAGTTCATGGAACCAGCATACATTGCATTTTCACAAATACAATATGCAAATATAAATTTTATTACAATCCACAAATCAAACAAGAGAACAAGAGCAGGATGGGTGGGGCTCTATACAGAGAATGACCGCCACCCAAAATTGTAATAATATTTAGCAACAACCAGCTAACGTTTGAGTGGGCTCTTATACAATAAACGCCCCAGCCACTCAACATTGACAAAACAAATCACTAAATGGTCCACAAGCAAAAATTTCAAGTTCTCGTTACGACTAACATGCACACTCGACCGGTGCTTATGAACTATCACAATTACCGATAAAGGCTCCATGTGTAAAGTTGCATGATCTGAGCACAAAATATACATCAATTTCATCACAAAGCATAGGCTGCTCATGCTACATTTTAGCTTTCTATAGGTTGGGCACAGAATGCGGTCAAAATCACGTAATGTTAACAAATATTTTAAATTACTGTCCCACAAAACTACCAAACTGGCATTTGCATATATTAAATTCTCATCAATAAATTCACTGAGGCAAGTACACTAAAGCAATTCTTTAAACTAAAATCAATTGTACCTTTCTAAAATTAACCAAAATATTTAAACACAATGTGACATTCTTACTGTCACAGGCTCGAAAGGTTTTAACAGAGGAGCTCAGTGCTCATGTTTTTTTTGTTTTTTGGGATCGGCAGCTAGAAATTTCTAGAACAAATCGTCACGCCTAATAATATCGGACGCTAACATCAAAAAAGAAAAATGTGGGATCTGCCACATCTCCGGGCACTGCCATGCCAATATTGAAGACCACACACCATGGTGGACTTACATATTAAAAAACATTTTTAAAGAACCTACAATGCTATAGTGTCGAGCAGTGTTCAATGAAACTTTGATTCAATACATGCAAATTGCAGAGGATAGTGAATAAAGCACAATTTAGATAAACCCATTTATCCTTAAACATGAAATTAACCCCCCCCGCCAAAATTAATATCTATCTCACAACAATGTGGCACAAGACACCCGAACATGCACTCCTGCCATGGCCAAATTAATTTGAACTGATTTCATGCACCATGCGAGCAGCAGAAGCTGAATTCAGAATGAATAGCACTTTGGTGGGCACAAATTTGGTGTATAAATTGACAAAAAGGAACGTGCCTGCTTGCGAACTCCAAGGTCCATTCAGCATGCACGCCTGTAGTGCTTTTACAACCGTACCCCGAAAGCAAGTCAGCGGAAGCCAAAAGTTCCAGGCACTTATTTTCAGGCATAACTAAGGACTGAATTTTTGGTTAGTCTACAGTCACTAAAACACACACAAGTGCCGCGTTAGCGAGTGAACATAAAGACTGCCCAACAGCCAATACCTCCGACCAAATAAGCCTACCCGAAGAAAGAGAACTGCAACAACTTTTACAGGCCTAAATAGTAACTTTGTTTACGTGCGACATGGCTCCAAAATACAAAACGTCCTCTGCAGGACGAGTTCAAAAACTATGACATTCGCTCAAAAATTTGGTTCCAACATAACAAAGTTCACAGGCCATCCAAAAATATATGTAATCTTTTTTAATGAAAATCAACTTAAATTTGAAATACTGGGCCCTAAAATTACAGATATATTAAATCTACCTAGACAATTAATAATTGCAAACCCCGGTCAAATTTGATAAAAAATCACACAAACATTGATTTGAAAATGCCCAACATTAATTTACTGCACATACTTAACTTACATATCTGAATCACTCACAAATATAGGGGCCTTCCCTTTTGGCTCTCACATACATCCTCTCATGTCAGTATCAGCTCAACACTCCAGCACCGACACACCCCACTCACAAAACAAAACAGATGGACCAATCAAAGAAAGAGAAGAGTAGCAGGTGGAACATAGTGGAGGGAACCGAACAAAAGAATTCCAAATGCCCAAGCAAAAGAGATTATCTGGGGCAAAACCGTTACAAAAAGTTTTAGCAGTAGCAAGAGGACAGTAACAGGTGTAGCAAAAGGGACTGGCACATCCATACAGGGGGGGGGGGGGGACAAAACAGACTTATTATTAAAATTCTAAATTGTGACATTTACTCCCCTCCCACCAAGATTCGTCCCGAATTTATCAATTAAAAAGTGTACCCCAAGACGAATCCTGATATTAATATTTCATGTAATTTTTCCCATAACATTTGACAATGCTTGCAAATGACCTCTAAATATTGCGTATGAAAAATATTGTCCAATATTCATCAGCGTTAATTGAACATATCAAGTCGGATGAAAATGTATTTCACAGAGCTCCATCATTAAAGTGAGCCGATATATTTGCCAATGTTAGTACATTTGTCCATGCCAAAATGTAGACAAGTCTTTACGTAGAGTCTGGTTTAATTCATACTGCAGATTTCAGTTACAATAATCCGGTGTATTGCCCTTAAGTTCAGGGATATAACCAATGTACAGGTTCTCCTTGCAAGAAATGACATCCATGTACTGCAAATGTTCAAACTTATAGCATCTTTCCCAAAAGTTGAGCTAGCAACAACAGGAAATAACAGTTCACAGACGACTGCAACCACTTGCTATCTACCGTAGATAGCATCAGGCCAACACAATGACTACCAGATCACTGCATATCCAGCACAATAATTAAGAGTGTTGAAAAACTCCAGCATTAGTGGTAAATAAAGTTAACATAGTGAAGGTACTCTTGGATATTATGCAAGTCCGGTTATTGGTACAACTGCAATGCTGAACTGCACTATGCACTGACGTTACCAGACTTGGAAATTACTAACTTTAGTTCCAATTGTCCTTAAAGCAGATGACGCTAGAGAACCCAACACAGAAGGTTGCAACTATAGACTCTTCCACAGATATCGAACAGTCATTTGAAATTAGTTCTTGAGTGATGAATTTGAGAGATGGCCAAACCCTCGCACTACATCATTTCAGTTCTCATCTGTGATAAGTCTCTCCTGTATTGGTTTTCATCTGGTACAAAATAGTTCAGTTCCATCTGGTTCACATGTAGACAAAAGTTGACGTTGACAAATATGTCAGCAGTATCAATGTTCTTATGCACTCCACCTTCACTTCTAACACATGGTTACGATGTATCCAAATTCAGTGTTAACCACTATATATTGGCAGCCACATTGTCATTAAAAGTTCAGTTTATACTGCCACAACGTCCACTTTTCAAAAATGCATTTTGATATAACATGCAAGCTTAAACCATTGCAAGCATTTCTCACTTAAGCACCTACTTAAAACGGTTATACAGCAATATTCAATATTTGAACTCATTTCAATATCCAAAACAGTTTTCAAACCAATATTACAATATATAAATTTCAAATCAATTTTTGAATGTAAATTTAAAACCAGCATTCCAATGCGAGGGTCCGTCCTAGTAATAAAAATTAAAAGGAACCACCGCTGCCACCAAAAATGTCACGTACCGAGCGGTTGAATTTTATGCCCAAAACGCTAAGCATTTAATTAAGGCACTGGTTTCCCTTAAAACATACCTGATCAAATAAGGAAGATCAATAAATTCAAAATTAGACAGTGTTGGCTTTGAATTATTTAATTCATGTAGAACCTAAGTCCTTTATCTCCACAATTAAAACTATTTAACCATTCAAAGTTATTGGATTTAATTCTATTGCACATGAATTAAAAAAAAGCCAATTTGCCAGACCGAGGCTTGGTCCAGCTGACATCAGCCAAGGAATGTAAACGCTGATGACAATCGGACAAGACGGAATCAACCAGAAATATGATCATAAAACAGATAAAAATTATTTGGATCCAATTTAAAGACAAACTTATTTTGCAATACACACACATACTCACATTAGGACAAAGGAACAATGTTGGCATACATCCTCATGATAAAATCGGTTATGAATCAAACCTGACCAAAGTTGCATTAACACTTAAGTAAATCCCTCTCTACTTAATAATAATCCTCAACAAATATTGGCCCAATTAACCTACCAGCTTAACAAAGTTATGGAACCAAGCATACATTGAATTTTCTCAAACACAAATATGCAATTATAACATTTTATACAATTCCACAAATTCAAACAATCATCTCATCTCAGTCGCCGAGAGAACAAGAGCAGGATGGGTGGGGCTCTATATACAGAGGGGGGGGGTGAATGCCGGCCACCCAAAAATGCTAATAATATTTATGCAACAAAACAAATAAAGTCTGAGTGGGGCTCTTTATACAAATAAACGTCCAGACACTCAACATTGACAAAACAAATCACGAAATGGTGCCACAAGCAACCAATTTCAAGTTTCGGTACGATAACTGCACACTCGACGGTGCATACTCAACTCATCACAATTACCGATAAAGGCTCTGCATGTGTAAAGTTGCATTCATCTGAGCCACAAATATAAAATCCATAATCACAAAATGAATACGGCTGCCTCATGCATACATTTAGCTTTTCCTATAGGCCTTGTGCACAGATGCCCTGTCAAATCCACTAAGTACAAATATTTAAATTATGTCCACCAAAACTACCAAACTGGCATTTGCATATCATTAAATATCATCAATAAATTCACCGAGGCAAGTACACTAAAGCAATTCTTTTAAACTAAAATCAAAATGATGTCCTTTCCTAAAATTAACAAAAATATAAACACAATGTGACTTCTTACTGTCAAGGCCTCGAAAAGGTTCCCGCAGAGGAGCTCAGTGCTCATTTTAGGAACTCGGCAGCTAGAAATTTCTAGAACAAATCGACAGGCCTAATAATTCCTGGACCGACTTAACATCAAAATGAAAATGTGGAGGATTGCCACATCCTCCGGGCAATGCCATGCCCAATATTGAAGACCACACCACCATGGTGGACTTACAATACTTAAAACATTTTAAAGAACAATGCTATAGAGTGGCGAGCAGTGTGCACCCCCCCCCCCCCATGAAACTTTGATTCAATAATGAAAATTGCCAGAGATAGTGCATATAAAGCACATTTAGATAACACCCATCTTTATCCTTAACATTAAATTTAACCCCCCCCCAAAATTAATATCTTATCAAAAATGTCGTGAAAAAACACCCGAACATGCACTCCAGCACATGGCCAAATATTTGAACTATTTCATGCACCAGGCGCATGCAGACGCTGAAGTCAGAATGAATAGCAATTTGGTGCACAAATTTGGTTGTATAAATTGACAAAAAGGGAACGTGCAATGCTTACGCAAAGTCAAGTCATTCAGCAGCACGTGTGTAGTGCTTTTACACCGTAACCCGAAAGCACGTCGGGAAGCAAAAGTACAGGCAATGATTTTTAGGCATAACTAAGGGAACTGAATTTTTGGTTAGTCTCCGTCACTAAAACACACAAGTGCCGCGTTAGCTGCGTGCACATAAAGACTGATACCAACAGCCATACCTCCGACCAAATAAGCCTACGCGAAGAAAATGGAAATGACAACAACTTTTACAGGCCCTTAAATAGTAACTTCTGTTTTTGTGCACATGGCCTACCAAAATCACATAAACAGTCCTCTGCAGGCCGAGTTCACAACTATGACATTCGCCTCAAAAATTTGGTTCCAACATAACAAATTTCACAGCCACCAAATATATGCCGATTCTTAATGCAAAATTAAACTTAAATTTTAGACATACTGGGCCCTAAAAATTAAGATATATTAAATCTACTATATCACTTAATAATGCCCAAACCCGGGTAAATTGATAAAATCACACAACTGATTTGTAAATGCCAACATTAATTGACCTCACATACTCAATGACATATCTGAACTCACTCACAAAATATAGGCCTCCCTTTTGGCTCTCACATACTCCTCTCATGTCAGTATCAGCTCAAAACACTCCATCAAAGACCCCACTCAACAAAACAAAACAAGATGGACCAATAACAGAAAGAGAAGGAGTAGCCAAGTGGAAAATAGTGGAGGGAAAAAGAACAAAAAAGAATTCCAAATGCCCAAGCAAAAGAGATTATCTGGGGCAAAAGGTTACAAAGTTTTAGCAGTAGCAAGAGGACAGTAACAGTGTAGCAAAAGGGGGACGGCCCATCACATACAAGGGGGGGGGGGACAAACCGGGACTTATATTAAATAATAATTTTGTATTTCTTTGCTGTGTGTATGTGTGTGGCAAAAAGGGCCATATTGGATTGTGCTTTCTCGAGGGGGCTGGCAGAGCAGTCTCTTCCACAGATGGCACAAGATTCTATGAACACAGATGTTAATAAGATGTAACGCAGGGGTCGACTTGGTGTAATCATAATGCAATACCGGATATATTAAATGGTAAGCAAATTCCTACCTGCAGTATGGGAAATATTAATTGGCCTGTTAACAAGAGATTTCATATTATTTGTGTCTACTAAATGATAAAACCTATTGTCACGGACCCGGGGGTTTGGATTTTAAATAGTAAAAGTCCGACTTGTGACGAAGTCGGACAATTCCCGGACCGTGGGTAGCGTGGCCATCAATTGCACCAAAATTTCCTTTATGAATCACTCTCTAAAAACAAAGTAATAATTGACAATGAAAGTTTAAAATTGTATGTCAAATTTCTCAATTGTTTAATTTCTCAATTTACAACTTTTCAATGGTATTGACACAAAACTATTTTTTTAATATGAAAATGCAATACCATGTCTAATTGAATCCACTGGCAGAGGAAAATGTCGCCAATGACGAAAAATAACAAGGTATGCAAACACATTAATCAACACCTAAAAGTAGGGCCCACAAACAAAATAAAATATTTATGCAACACCATCACATTCAACATTTAAATTTGAAGACAAAAACCAATCACAAGACATGTTGGCAAATGTTTTCAATAGCAATTTAACCCCCCCCCGAAAAGATTTCTTCCGTGACCAAAATCGGAAACCTACAGACGGACAGTAAAATAACATTTAATATAATAATCAACACATGTTAACTACATAGAAAAATGCCATGATTCGCTGCCAAAATCACCAGCAGAAACTTCATACTGGGCCAGAACAGAATTTCTAAAAAATCTCCAAAAATTAAAGCCCAATGACACTTGGACCAAAGTAAATGACTAAAAGGTTAAATATTTTTCAGTGTCCTTACTACTGAACTTCCTCGCCCAGCAGATCATCAGCTGACCATTTAGAAAAGACACACCTAAACTTATTTGCTAAACCTGAATGGTTGTAACAAGGCCTACTTTCTGGACTACTTAATAGACCTGTTTTCAGTAGCCGATGCCACTGCAAATGACCAAGTTGCACAGAAAGAGATTTCAAATAAACCTCCAAACCGTCCCCTACTTTAAAAAACTGTCTGCACACCTGTGCCAACTTCAACACAGCACAACACAGACAAGGGCTCAGCTCAACCTTTCATTTCTAAACAATGTCAAGCCCATCCCATCAATTTAATTTCAAATTCACTTCATTCCCACACTAAATTTTACAGTTCTAACTCTGCCCACCCTTTCCTAATTATAACTTAATCCTACATTAAAGCTAATACCTAATTACTAACTACAAACACGATTTGGCCAGGGAAAAATATTATTTAAGCTTGAAATTTGGAAACTCGATAACAAGACGAGTCCTTAAAATGACAATCTTCTGCATTTTCGTGCAACAATTTGTGAATTAAACAACAAATTGAGTTTTGTAACACTATCTTTTAATAAATACTATGCAAGCATGCAATCATATGATCAACCTTTATTGTGTAAATAAAAGACATTCAGTTTCATGTTACTTTTTCTGATACATCTTGTATTTATTTTTGAAAGTAGAAATCACATTGCATGGACCACCAAGCTTCATTTACCATACTTCCCTTTTCAAGGAACTTCTTACCTAGTCAAAGGCCAAATCACTATTATTTAGTAATTCTGTCATACATTGCTGTACAAAATTGGGCTTGTTTACACTCATGAAAATATTAGATCTGCTTAATGAAAATAGTTCCATGCTATCAGTCTTAAATATACAAACACACAATGTTAATTCGTCCACAATTGTATATTATAACATTAGGAAGTTATTATTTTTGGATAACATTGGCTTAGAAGCATTCTACAGTTTTAATTTGTCAAGCAAATTTTGCAATCTCACCCAACCAATCAGAAAAACTGTCCTAGCTACCTTTAGGTTAGGACAGTCTCATATAGTGCAAGCAGGTAATGTCACTATCACTATGGTGCAAGTAGGGTATGTATAGCACTGACATGGCCTTGTATGGAAATATGAGACTCTTGCACTCAACAGACAGTATCATACAGCTGATAAGGGTAAAACACTAGATGGGCTGTTTACACACAATAAGAACTGTGAACCACTGCATGAGGGTTTGGTCAATTCAGGATTGATCTTCTGCCTGGCAGAAAAAAAAACAAGGTGAATCAAATTGCCAACAACACTAAACTCACATACATCAAACGTTCATCCTTCACCTTACATTCCATCACATTCACACAGGGAAAAGTTTTGGCTCACACACTGCAATCACGTACACACATCCTCACAACTGACCATCCCAAGCACACTGACCAAAAATGTGGACTCCACAATACAATACACAGCACAACACAAAGACAACAAAGGAGGCATCCCAATTTCACGAATGAATGGTAGTGGACGGTGAACATAGCAGAGATTGGACCAGAGATAACATAAAGAAAATGTTTGACCATAACAACGGTTACATGGCCACAAGGACTACCGAAAGATATTATCAGTCAAAGCTAGGGAAAAAGTTGGTGACTACTACTCAATTTGTGACACATACTTGTCACAAATGCTGTATAGTCTGCTGCATTTTAAGCCAATGGAAGTTGATTCTATTTCTTTTTTAGTTTTAAAAGTTTACAGGTCTGATGTCATTATTCTTTATCCATTATTTACTTCATTTCCTTATTACACAAAGGCATTTTGGAATACCTGCTAACCTTTAATATGTATTACATAAAACAAAGTGCGTAATTAACAAAACAAGGGTATTTTCAGGTTTATTTCTTCACGTTAAAATCAGTTCAATTATTTGTGCACCGAGAATGATGACAAGCGGGACAAAAATTGGGAGGAAATTCATTATTACAAGGTCAAAAAATACCACACCATGGGGGATTTTTTATGAAAAACCCTTGACGGATTTTTTACCAAATTAAAATTCTGAAGAGATCCTAGTCCCTGTTTACTCAGCTCAGTTCCTGGAAAAAGTGCGGGAACAGGGAGCACCGCTCCTAGGAAATGACACAAGGAATTGAGGGAAATCCAAAAAGGAGAATAAAAATGTGCAAGAGAAAAATGAGGAAAAGACAAATGAAGAGAAAGAGGAAAATAGGAAAAATGAAAAAGAAGAGAAGAAGAAAACGAATGTCACCAATCCAACAAGGCACGAGGAAAAGAAGACTTCTAGGATTCTAGGAGTTCAAGAAAACTGGGAAACAACATCAATAAAATAAATAAAGGAAAATATAAAAACAATTCCCTTTGAATAAGTGTTTAAGTTGACTTATATGAAGATTTACAACAATCTGCCTTACTTAGGTAGACCACAAAGTGACCTAAGAATTGAGGAGAATTTAACATCTCCTACTCAACGAATACTGTAAGAACCCCAATTTCATATGTGAAGACTTTCCCTGACAACTTCAGTTGAGGAAAACTGGACGTGGAAAATATTATTAACATAGCTAGGAAAACCATTTGGCAAAAATAGTGGAAGATTTCCACCGATTCAGATTCCGAGGAATGAAAAGTCACGTACGTTTCTTTTAAGGAAACATAAATTGTTCAGACAAAGATGAAATTAATTAATCCCATCAAAATTACATTTTATGTTGAAAAAAGTGTAATATCTCCTTAGGATCCTATTGTATATATGATAACAAACAAAAAAAGAATGTGAAAAATCATAACTTTTTGCAGACATTTTAAGAGAATTTATCTAAACCGCTTATAATAATCTAAGACTCAAGATGAGGAAGTGTCCCACAAAAGTTCTGTAGAATAGCTTTGATTTTCAAATATCTTCATATCATCAGCCTAAGAGTGTGAAAGATAACCAATCTAATAACACTCATATAGATTACGATATTGCCTTAAGCCAAGTCTCATTAATTAAGTATAAAAACAAGGATTTCCTTTTTTGTAAGCCTATATAAAGTTAGAATACAACCTATAAAAATTTGACTAGAATTACCATCTCATCTAACCGAGGTGTTCTTTTCCCAACTAACCCATGGCACCATGCTTTCTACAACACCTTCACACCTTATCCCAATACCCCGAAGTTACCCTTATCTACGTATGCCATTTCCCAGCTATCCAGTATGTCCCTTTCCAGACCACCCAATGGTCGCTTCTTAAAGTGCAACAAGAGTTTTGAGGCACCACAAATATTGTGTCATATAAATTTCATATATATTACATCAATAGATTTCTTAGTATTTTATTTTGCTACAGAAATGGCTTAAAACAGGAAAAAAAAGGGTGATTTCTGATTTGTGCTATATAAACAATATAAAACATGGCTGAATTTCATATTTGCTCCTATACGAAATTCGAATTTCACAATTTTCGTACCAAAGATACATATTTCTCAGCTTAGTCCTTTCTGATGGGGATATCTTTATGGAAAGCTTTACATCAGGCAAAATCATACTTTCATTTTTTTAGAGGCACTGAATATGTGACATCTCTCGTTGCACCTTTAACTACTCAGTTTTCCCTTCCGAATTTACTCAGAGTCCCCCTTGCCAACACCCAGGTTCCCTTTCCAAACTCCCACAGGGTTCTCCTTTCCACATCCCCCTTTCACGCCTCTCTGGCATTGCTACGACGTCCCTCAGTTTAAGCATAATTCAGTTCTCAGGGTCCCCATTTGGTAAATGTTGCTTAGAAGATAAATTTGAGCATAACGTTAGGTTTCAACCTGCAAATTTGCTCAAAATCCAATTCCTAAGGCCCTGATTTGAAAGACGAAACAAGCCCAGATTGAGATTTCCAATCCGACATGAACATGACCCCATTTGGGTAAATGTTTGCCTTAGAAGATAAATTTGAGCAGAACTTTAGTTTCAAAGCCTGCAATTGCCTTCAAATCCAATCTAAGGCCCTGATGAAGACGAAAAAGCTCAATGTTAGATTGCCAATCTAAATGAACATGGTCTATCCAAATACATAAAAATAAACTCTAATATGGACAGCATGTATGTTTAAGATATAGGCAAATTGTTTTTTTTTCTATTTACAATGTTCTTTGGTCCACAGCAAAAGCAAAATTCTAAAGTAAACATTGCAAATTAAACAGTAGACCTACAGCGGGAAGCCCCTTCTAGAGCAGGTTAAGTGCCATATTTGAATAATAACACATATCCATAACACAATACATACGATGATGGATAAGAGGTATGTATATTTGTGATGCCAATGCTTTATCATGGATTATTATAGTAATCTCTTATTACAGAGATACTCCACATTTCTAGGATTCAACTGAGGAAAATTTGACTTTAAAAATGTGCTCCACTGAGGAAGAAGCAAAAGAAGAAGAAAAAAAGAAAGAAAAGAGAAGAAAGAAAAAACTTTCTGGGACCCTGATAAGCTTCACAAGAATGTTAATTTCTGAAATGGATGATAGGCATTAAAAGGCTACCCGTATTTTGTGATAGGTATCTATTTCAGGCCGGAAACAAATTGCCACACCAACTGTAAACTTGCAGCATGACGGGCACAGACTACCCATTTAAGCCTGTTTTAAATTTCAAGAGACCCGTTTATTTAAGAATTCTGTTCTTGACAAAATTGTTTTAAAATTCAATTAAAAAATCAAGCTCCAAAACCTTTATTTTGACAAAGAAACTACCCAAATTCAGTTCCACAGACGCACATTTTCTATCCCCAAATCAGTTCCACAGCCCCAAGTTTGAACACTGGGGTTGCACACCCACTCCTACCCCAAAAGATGGTCAAGTACCCTCCGGGCCCTGCACTGACTAACTACCCCAGGGCCCCCTTGCAACATAACCGTGTCATAACCTCCACAGTAGTCAAAGTCCTAAGTTCCATCACACAGTGGCAGCGCCACAGACCTCTTTTTGGGGGGGTGGGGGAAAACAGGGAGAAAAGTGAATTTTTTTTGGGGGGGGAAAGTGAAATTTTTTGAGGGGGTCCAAGTATCAAATATTGGAGATTTTAAGCAATTTGGCCCCAAATCGCCAAAGTTTGCCAAAAAATCCCTCATTTTTCTTTCGGGCAAGGGAAACGCCGCGGGGGCAAGAATTTTTTTTGGGGGGGGGGAAGTCCCCCATGCCCCCACCACACACACACAGTGTCCTTCCCAACTTACCAAGGATTCCCTTTCCAACTGTATCAGAACCCCTGCCACAGAGCATCCTTCCCATAGTATAACTAATATCTCATCTATAACACAGGTGCCCTTTTCCAACTGTGTTTTCCAAGGACACTACCGCGGTACCTCCACACCTTATACTAAATACCTGTAAGTTCCCTTTCATCTACATATGGCCAATTCACAACTAACCTTGGGTCTACTTTCCAGACAACCCTATGGTCTTTACCAAGTATCGAGTTCCCTTTCAAATTACCCCCCAGAGTCCACTCCTGCAACGGAACACATGGTTCTCTTTCCTAACCTAAGCCAGGGTTCTCCTTTCCAACAACCTTATTTCACGCCTCGCCAGCACTGAGTTACTAAGCTTTACTATACTTCAGTTAAAGCATAATTTACTTCTTGAGGTCCCCTTTTGCGGAGATTTTTGCATCAGAGCTACTTGAGCAAAATTGAGTTATCAAGTCTGCAAATTCCCTCTAAATCCATTTTCTACGGCCCTAATTTAAAAGGAACAAAACCGGTTCCCAGGTCCATAAGTGGGCCACGCATTTCTCTACCCAGAAATAGTGATTATTGACAAATTTCCCCTGACTCTTGAGTAAAACATTGAAAAACAAGTACAAAGGAAAACCAGACCTGTTTGAAACTTGTCTGCTGCTCGTAATCGTCCCCATATGGAAACAACCATGCTTCAATTGCCGTCATGCACGACAGACAGAAATTACTAAATCATTCATCTTAGTACTACTAAAGGCACTATCAGTGATTTGCTAAATCAGAAAAGTAAAAAAAAATATCAAAATTCAGATTTTGCATGGTCTCTAATAGGTATGAGCTATCCTAACATACCTAACAAGTTATAATGAATGAAGCACCTTATAAGGACAAATCAAATATTTTAGTACATACTACAACACCTAAGTGAATGGAGATTGTATATTTGAATACTGCGATTTTCTCCTTCTGTTAATTTTTTCAGTTTGCAGCATTTTCTGTGGGATTGGGTGGGATTTCTACAAGGACTTAGCCGTCACTTTGAAAGAGGACATGAGGAGACTCCAGGAAGAGCGTCCCAATTTGGCGAACCCCGGTTTTTTACATATTGGAATGGTACCAAGATAGATCACACTGAAGTAAAATAAGCCCATACGCCGTTCTTTAATTAATAAGATGATGATTTAGTAGTTTCTGTGTGCCGACGAAAGTCAAAAAGCATGTTTTATATGGGGAAAACGATTACGATAGGCAGGGCAAGTTCAAAACAAGGTGCGGTTTTCTTTTGCACTGGTTTGTCCAATAAATCAAGTCGAACGAAAACGTTTTATCGTAGGGGAATTCAACCGACAACAGATTAAGGAAAATTGAGAGAATTACCCCGTCCCCGCAGTGAAAAGAAAAGATAATTAAAACGGAGGATTACTCTGAGACCAGGCTCCCCTAACGCCCTAAGGAACCATAAGAAAAAAGCTAAGATTTCAGAGACTGTATTCAGTAATAGAGAGATAGAAGCGAGAGAAAGAGATAGAGGAAATTCAGAAGAAGAAGGAATTCATATCCTTAAAAAATCTCCTGTCACTTTAAAGCTATTCCGGCAGGTTTCAAAAATTTTGACTCTTTCCAGTGATGCAATGAGGGTTTTTTAAAAACGAGGGCGTATAAGGCTTATTCGCTTCAGGTGATCTATTGGTAAAGCATTCCACAATATGCAAAAAACCCAGTTTGAAAATAGGCGGTTCTCGAACCACAAGGGTCGCCTGGTTGCGCGATCCACACTTGCTTGATGATGAAGTTTGGCCAATGATGATTAGAAAGAGGAACAAATGCACTGGAGAACCAGCGTTATTACAAAATTTTACCAAGTAAATAGGGCACGTGTTTAGCCAGCCAGAGCATTTTAAAAAAGGTAACCGAAATGTAATGAAAAATACATTGCGGCCGTTGGTCCGCTAGTGTCGTCTGCATCACCTGTTGTGAATGGGGTCAAAAAAAAAAAAAATGGTGACATGAGTCTACCGAAGGTACATGGGTCCCGTGGATAACATAGGGTCACATGGGGTCACTAGGTCCACATGGGGCACAAAGGGTCGCATAGGAGTCTCATAAGGTCACATGGGGTCACAAAGTTCACATGGAGACACTGAGGTCACATCATGGAACTATATAAGAGGAAGAAGTGATAGCGTGTATTATGGAGTAGTCCAAGCCCGTAACCGCTTTCTCTCACACTCAGCGCGCCGTGTCTTTGTTGCGCAAGCACTCGCGCGTGGTCATGTTGTGCGCCAGTACACCCATATAAAAATCTGTGCGCCATGCGATATGGTATCAGTGTTGTATTTCCCCATGTTCCATTGTAAGATCGGCCGATTTTTCTGCAATAATTATGCGAAAATCCAACGAGGGAAGAAACCAGCATCTAAAAGATTCCTGCATTCCTAATGCACAAAAAGTCTCCGATGACCCCTGTTTAATTTGCTTAGGAAAAGAAGGGGAAAATATTGAGTCCGAGTGATAGCCATGTGGCATCGTTGTTATTGTTGGTTCCACTCGCTAAAGTAGACGAAGGTAAAATACCGCGTGCTCATAAATATGGATTAAGGATTTTCCAATAGACGATACATAAACAAAATATGGTGGTGCCCAAAAACTATGTTAATGAAGGTGCGTAACCTCATTATAATACTTTGGCACTCGATTTTGTTACGCGTTTCGGGAGAATCTTCGGTCTGTTATATTACGTCATTGGGTCACATGGGGGTTACCCACGAGTCACTGGAGTCACGAGGTCAATGGGGTCACAAAGTGTCCACATGGTACAGAACAAAGGTCACATGGGGTCACCAATGTCACATGGGGGTTACCGAGTCACTGGGGTCCACCGGGTCACCGAGGCACACAGGGTAACAAAGTCGCCTAGGGTTTGTCACAAAGGTCACACAGGTCACCAAGTCACCCACCCCACGTCCTGACGACACCACACCCTGCCCCCAACCCGACAACCCCACCTCCTCACCCGTCGCACACCCACTCAGAACGCTCCCCGACACACCGAATTTGTGAATGGGCTAAGGGTGACGTGAGGTCAGCAAAGTCATGTGAGGGTCACAATGGTGCATGGGTGTCAAAAAGGTCACACAAAGTAAACAAGGTCACAAGACGTACCCCAGGGTTCACCAGATCACTGAGGTTACCCGCCCCTTCGCAGACGCACCCCACTAGTCCGACACACCCTATCCCGACGCCCACCACCACGACCCCAACCGATGCACACCACCCCGACCCTCCCGACGCACCCCACCCCCTCCCCGACGCACCCCACATCGCACTGCCCTCCCCAAACCCCACCCTTCCCTCCACGATCTGATCACACACACAAGATGAATGGCTATAGTAGTTTTCATGTAAGCAGAAAAGGAATTTGCACACGATGTACCATTTTAGCGAACAGCAAGTGATGCATATTAATGAGCTCATTTGATACCTATGCGGCATGGATCAGGAACTTTCAAATGGCAAGAAAGATGGTGCACCATAATGGGTTTTCGTGAAGTGAAGAATTTTTGCCATAGCTGCGACCGTTTCAAAAAATAGCGATTACGCTGATTTTTTGCAGTTCAATTAGATCATTTGCATGTGTAATTAGCCCGAACTATGCCCAACATCTAATCAGGTTGAAGAACTCATTATAGCCTTACGGAACTCCAGATAACTGCACACAAGCCATGCGAAAAAGGGTTGTCATTTGACCGGCCAAAAAAAGCTAATTAATATTCATGAAATGCAAATAATGCAGCCAAAGCTACACATAATACTTTGGGCATCCACTTTATCACCCTACCAAGTGTGATATGATATTGGATGATTGAGTAGGATACAAGAAAATTTACGGTCAAGCTATGAGTTTTAAAAATAGTGTGCGAGTGCGGAGCGACGAGCGCACATATTTAAAAACTCATTCGCGAGACCGCTAAATTCTTGTATCCTGCGCAAGGCTTGAAAATAAGCAGGGGAAAGGGGCAAATTTACCCCGGTAAAAAGCAAAAATGCCTGCGTTCTGAAACAGAACTGTGTACATTTGTATAGACCAGGGGAAATAAAATGTAAAAAACACCAAAATTGCTCCTGGATCTGAAATCCTTTTTTCAAGCCCTGATCCTGCGATAAAATCCATCCAATCCAGTCAGAAGAATCTGCTGACACCTGGCTGCAAGTTTAGAATAACGAGCATTCTATAAACCATTAGGGAACAAGGATAAACACACATGGTAATTTCAATATTTTAAAAGTGAACACAGTGATAGTATCAAAATAAAGTGAACAGTGACACAACTTGGAAAACACAAGAAATGGAGCCAGTACGAACAGGAACCACCACCAAAGAAATGGAACATCCCTAGACTACTTCAGCCAATTAGCCTCCCAGAAAAAAATCATGTCCTGGTCTTTTAAAACTATGTCATTGTCTCAAAAAATCATGTCACGGTCTAAGGTACATGGCTTTATTGACTTAAAGGCAGAATCAGAGAGTTCCAGAGGAGGGCGCCCTCATTTCAAAAAAAATCGTGTTTTTGCATGTTAACATTAATGCTTTCCATTAGACTAATCATGTGTAAATTGCTAGACGTTCCAAACCAACAACACCCCTTCCCCACTTACATGTAGAAACTCCAATTTGTGTATTAACACAATTTCCGGATCCAGAATTTTTGGTAACCCAGTAGCCTATGGGACGTAAGACTACACATAACTGTTTACTGCATCAAAACGAAAAAAAATCCGATCATCTCAAATTTCAAAAAATTGTACATTTTAGGTTTACTTATCTTTAGTTCTAGTGAACTATTTTTCATTATTCCCCAAAAAAATATATTTCAAAAATCTATGGAGTCCGAATTAAAGCTGTGTACAGAGGTATAGGATGAAGATTTGAAAACCTAACCAATGAGTACGAATTGGGATTAGCATGTAGCCAGCAGAGCATTCAAAAAAAGGTTAACTGAAAAGTCTGAACAACAATTATGCAAATAAGTTATTAAAATTCTATGAATATGCAAATTAAACAGCCAAAAGCTCACATAATATTCTGGCACCTCACTCTAACATGCCTATTCAAGTTTAAGGTAGAAATCGGGGATAGCGTTAAGCCTGCAGGAGCATTTTTAAAACGGTTAACCGAGTCATAGGTACGGACCAAGACGGACGGGCACACCAGAATTTGGAATAACTAGTAATGTGCCTCCATGAACATTCAAACACAAAAACACACACCACCCCCCCCCCCGTTCAGGCGACACAAAAAATTGGAGGGCGCTTCTTTCTGGAAATGTCCTCAGGTCTCTTTAAAGCTCCATGGGCAGGATTGAGCAGAAAATTCTTGGTGCCATTTTGGTCACCTCCAAACATTAATTCTGATCAATTAACACCAAATTATCCCCTCACCCAATAGGGACATGGGGGATTTAGTCATAGCAAAATATCTGTCTTCTGTCCATCAGTCTGTCTCCACCTGTAAACATCAGACCCTGGCCCCTATCTTAGATGACACTGGCACCACAGGACCTTAAGGCCAAGTTTAACCCGGGGCATTCGGCATGCCTTTCTGTCAAGAGATCTCAGTGGAGAATGCACGGAAAAATGCACGTGTAAACTGGTCTATGCATGGGTCATTAGGCCCTGAATTTTCGTGCATGCATTTAGAAAAGTTCTTATTTTCCATGCATAGATTTGATTCCCAAAGGGGGGATAATAAAAATTTGGACCAAGGTGTCCATAGAAAAAGGGCAACTGGAGTTGATTCACTGCACCAAAAGGGACAGACTCAAGCTCAAGCAGCCCCAACTGACACACCAACATGGGCTAGCAGTTGTTAAAAAAAAGGGCTTGGGAAATTGTAGAATTATAAGAAGGTGGACAATAATTGTCTTTTTGCTCAGATCATACATATAATACTTGACCTACACTGTTATTTAACAAAAACATTGTCATGCTTAACAAGTATATCAGTGTAAGTTTGGGTTCTTTTAGCGGTTGTTATTTTTCTATAAGGACTTCAAATGGCATTTTGTAAACTAAAAGTAATTAAATGGCCAATTGTTCAGAATGATACTCAATTAATTAATCTTATTGGTGAACACAGATTGATGATTGAAATTAGAAGTATAGTAATGATTTAATCTTTCTCTCTCTCTCTCCCCAGTCTCTGTTAAACTGTTGAAATTCTGCTACCAACCCTAAATGCCGTTGACCTTTCTTCATATCATTGTATGAGAAAAGGCCCACTTTATGCACCGTGTAAACTGCCCTGCTTGGACTGCCAATAAATTTTCAAAACCAGAGGGAAAAAATGCAGCGTTTAAAAACATGCATCGTGGAAACTGGGCTTTAGTATCTACCCAATTACTTGCCCTGTGACAAAAAGGTCTGTAGCCAAAGGTCATACTTCTTGCTCTTATTCCCCAAGACAAATAGGTGCAACTATTTTTTAATCTTGACTACCAAGTTTTCCCCACTCATATGTTACCAGGAAGACTGTGCAAAGGTCTCTCTTAACCTCTGGCCACTGCTTTTCAAATAAGGTTTACCTATTACAACTAAAAAGGTGAATTTCTACAATCCCAGATCCAAAATTGATTGAAACATGGTATAGAGGACAACAAGGTGATACACAAGTTGCTGGTGCACCTGATTTAACATCTGTCAAAAAGCTGCCAGATGCACCAATGAATGGTGGCAGTATGTCACTGCCATCAGCTAAGCAGTCAGTCAAGATAAAAGCATGCTAGATGCACAATGAATGGTGGCAGTGATGTAGACTGGCCATCAGCTAACAGTCGCAAGATAAAAGCCTGCCAGATACACAATGAATGGTAGCAGTGATGTCACTGCCATCAGCTAGCAGTCAGTCAGATAAAAGCCTGCCAGATGCACAATGAATGGTGGCAGTGATGTCACTGCCATCAGCTACAGTCAGTCAAGATAAAAGCCTGCCAGATGCCCAATGGTGCCAGTGATGTCACTGCCATCAGCTACAGTCAGTCAAGATAAAAGCCTGCCAGATGAACAATGAATGGTAGCGGAGATGTCAATGCCATCAGCTAGCAGTCAGTCAAGATAAAAGCCTGATAGATGAACAATGAATGGTAGCAGTGATGTCACTGCATCAGCTAGCAGTCAGTCAAGATAAAAGCCTGATAGATGAACAATGAATGGTAGCAGAGATGTCACTGCCATCAGCTAACAGTCAGTCAAGATAAAAGCCTGCCAGATGAACAATGAATGGTAGCAGAGATGTCACTGCCATCAGCTAACAGTCAGTCAAGATAAAAGCCTGCCAGATGCACAATGAATGGTGGCAGTGATGTCAATGCCATCAGCTAGCAGTCAGTCAGATAAAAGCCTGATAGATGAACAATGAATGGTAGCGGAGATGTCACTGCCATCAGCTAGCAGTCAGTCAAGAAAAAGCCTGCCAGATGCACAATGGTGGCAGTGATGTCACGCCATCAGCTAGCAGTCATCAAGATAAAAGCCTGCCAGATGAACAATGAATGGTGGCAGTTATGTCACTGCCATCAGCTAACAGTCAGTCAAGATAAAAGCCTGCCAGATACACAATGAATGGTAGCAGTGATGTCATTGCTATCAGCTAGCAGTCAGTCAGATAAAAGCCTGCCAGATGCACAATGAATGGTGACCCCCCAAAAGTTTTTGGGGGATGTCACTGCTATCAGCTAGCAGTCAGTCCAAGATAAAAGCCTGCCAGATGCACAATGAATGGTGGCAGTGATGTCACTGCCATCAGCTAGCAGTCAGTCAAGATAAAAGCCTGCCAGATGAACAATGAATGGTTAGCGGAGATGTCAATGCCATCAGCTAGCAGTCAGTAAGATAAAAGCTGATAGATGAACAATGAATGGTAGCAGAGATGTCACTGCCATCAGCTAGCAGTCAGTCAAGATAAAAGCCTGCCAGATGCACAATGAAGGGTAGCAGTGATGTCACTGCCATCAGCTAGCAGTCAGGTCAAGATAAAAGCCTGATAGATGAACAATGAATGGTAGCGGAGATGTCACTGCCATCAGCTAGCAGTCAGTCAAGATAAAAGCCTGCCAGATGCACATGGTGGCAGTGATGTCACTGGTACCAGCTAGCAGTCAGTCAAAATAAGGTATAATTAATTTCACCTGGAATTTTCACACAATATGAACATCCAAATTATTTTAAAACAAAAGGAATTTATAGTATGTATGTATGCTTTACTTTCAGTATACTTCACTGGTTCAAGATTGGGACAATTTTATATGCATATGTCATCTGAAAGCCAAGCCCAGTATTTACCAGGTATATGGCCGTTTTCTTACTCACATGGTAGCCCATAGGGCAGCTACACAGTGTCTACCGCAGCAGCTACTGCATAGTACACACCGGGCTAATTGCAAGGCAGTAGCTGCAAGATAGAGCTTCCAAAGTACACAGTTATTATAGTAGGATTTTTTATTCCTGTCAGTTCATGGGGGTGACGACGATTCCATTCGTTCTGAGAGGTTGCCTACTTCACCCAATCAATCAATAGAAATTCGATGTGATGATACCAGATCAGCTTAAGGCCATAATTAAAAAATACCCTTTCTCACGAACAAAAATGCAATGAACTGAATAAATTCCAAACACCAAACTTGAACAAACTCTGAAGCCTTCAAATGTAGGAATTTAAATATTACCCGCCAAAGTTCTTCTACCTCACTAAGGAATGTTATAAAATCTGATACGTTTACATTTATTCGCCTTCTTCCAGAAATAATGCATATCTTGGGCAATAACTTGTCTAAATACTAAGAGTTTTGACCACTCATAACGAACTACAACATTTACGTGGCCTAATCCTCCTCAACCGTAAGAGGTTCACCCAGCCCGGCCTTGATATTTATGACACTTTATCCGTTCTTTGATTGACTCCAAACAAAGGAATCGATAGCGTGTCTCAGACTGTACGACAATCTATTCAATTGATTCTGGTATGAAGCCTTTACATATTTGATACAAAAAGGTCCATGTAAAATGGGTTACAGCATCGATTCAGTTGAACAAAATTGAGCATTTACAGTTTAATCTCAACACATCCCCTCCAAATCAATTCTTACCATCGACAATATGCGCTTTGACAGGAATAAAAAATCAGACTATATAGGTATAGTGATGTGGCTGTACCTACTACCCCAATGGCTACCCTGTAGTTGCATACCCACTAGGTGGAGAGAAGGTGGATATGGTGTAGACAGTACCAGAGTAGACATGCAGCGACCACGTAGCTGCTCTGCAGTTACTACAACGCCATTTTGATGTGGACAAAATGAGGGCACTATACACTTGGGCTCTGTTTAGCATTTTTTTAAATTCAAAATCATTATGAAATGCTAATCAGGCATCATTAAAAACTCCCATATTCCTGCACGTCTAATAAAAAATGCAAATATATGCCAAAAATATCTAAAAAACAAAATTACCCATAAGAAATACCGTGCGCAATGAGAGCCGTGTAACCACGTAGCTAAATACGACCTTTAGAAAACCATGCTTATGCTTATGCAGATGCGGTGATGCAGTGAGCGCGCCCATGCCCAGCTGCTGTTCATGAATGTGTCCGATATCGATCGATACGAGTTGTAAACTTTGAATTCATGCGGTCCCATTTCCGAACACAGTGGGGATGGCGCGCTCACTGAATCCCCGCAATCTGCATAAGCATAAGCCGGTTTTCTAAAGGTCTAACCACTCTGTGACGGTGCAGGGACTTGCAGACAGCCGCTGTGTGTACACGTATCGTAGGGTTTGAGGACGAGTGGTCTGAGCAGTCGGAGTCGCTCACCTTTCATCAATACAGGGGGGCTCGGGTTTTTGATTCCCGGTCGAGCCAGTTTCATATGTGAAGGTGGTTGCCGATCCACACTCATCCTTGCAAGTTTAATTAATTAAAAGAAAGTGGCAAAATACACGGAATCTTGTACGGCAAGTGATGTCTAGTGGGAAGAGAATCCAGAGTTCTACTCATGGTAGCTGCGTGGTAACGACCAGCAAAGAAATTGGTTGTGAATAAGATTTTAGTTATAATGCTAACAGCATTTGGATCTACTCAACACACAACCAAATCAATTCACAAAAGTATTGTTTCATATCTGCAAATGTATTGGTACAATAGAAATGATCAAATTATTTCACAATAGTCATGTGGGGAAAAAAGTGTAAGAACCTTTGTAGAGTTTTGAAGGAGACGCCCATTAACAACATAAAGCTGATAGCAGTATTAACATAACGTACAGTATTGAAAAAGAGCCGTTTTTAAGACCTAAGCCAAATGACCAAAATCTCAGTCAGCTAGGGAACAACCATATTTCTGATGTCTTGCTTTTGGAATCTTGACTTGCAGTTTTAACCACATTAATCCAAGGTTGCGTTGTTGAAGGAACACTACATGTATAGTGCCTTTTGAAAAGCAACTGACTGAAAATACATGAGGATTTATATTTACAGTGATTTTAACTTTTCTCGAGTCAGTGACGTCAGTTGTTATATGCGTGCTCGAGGGCGTTGATTGAAAGTGCAGGATCAGTGGCGTAACCAGCTTTTTTTTCAGGGGGTTGAGGGGGGCACAATATGGGGGGGGAAGCATCAGGGCCGGATCCAGGATTTGTCAATGGGTGCCAAATTTTCCAGCTCACTACGCTCACCGGGTAGACCCACATTTTTTCAAAGTCAGATCGAAATTCTGAAGAACTGGAGGGGGTTGCAACTTCATATAGCGTCCCCCACCCCGCATTAAGAGGCTCTTTTAATATTTTTATACATCTACAATGCACCCGGTGCCTTATGCACCCATAAATCCACCCTGAGCATATATTAAAATTTGTTAGTATAGTATAGGCCTAGGTTGTTGTTTCAATGTAAATTGGCACATGTGCATAAAATAATTTTTCAGGGGCAAGATTCACCACAGGGGGGAAGCTGATCCCCTGCCCCCATCTGGTTATGCCACTGGCAGGCATAGGTACGCGCGGGTATAAAGGTGATGCGAAAATGCACAACCAAAACATGTCTGAACGTGTTGACATCACTGACTTGAGAATGGACTATAGTTGACCACTTGAGGTGCTTGTCTCTGCTAATATGTTAGTTGTGCTTTACAAATACAAAACATAATGTTATGCAACATACAACCGTGATATATATGGTATTTATTTTACTCTCAACCTAGTTGCAAAAGAGACACATGTAGGCATAGCTATATACTCTAGCCGACTTATCTTCAGAGGAATTGTTAACCCCTTTATCAAGTGTCACATTAACTACATCAGGCACATCTTTAAAAACCCACCTACAATTGGCGAGAATGCCACACAATCCTACTAATTCAACAAATCACAATCCTTGTTGCATGTCAAAAAAAAAAAAAAGATACAAAAACTGCTGACAACTCTGCATTTGATTTCAGTGAAAATGGATAAAAACTTTGGAAGAATAGCGGCTTATCTTCACTGTAAACATACTGGCTACACAATGCAAATGATTCTGTTCCCAACCAAATATTGAATACCCTTACAATATGCACAGCACAAGCTACAAAATATAATCAAGTTTGGTTTCTTAAAATAAATACATCTGAAGTGTTAAAAATGTTAAGACTGACCGTACATGTTCTTCTCAAAAAGGTTAGCACATACTCCAAACCCAAGCTATCTTAGATGTTGAGTGCTAAACAGGTGGTAAAGTTTAGGTTCTATTCTCTGTTCATTCTCAAGTTTAAGGGTGACGTCATGACGCGACTCTGCATTCGCTCTAGCATTTCGATTGTGCCGCCTTTAGTCGCGTACAAAAAAGCTACAATTCCGAGGTTATCGCGCGAGTTTCTAAGGCAAGAAAACTAACACGTGCAGTGACGTCACCCTCGAACTTGAGCATGAGTGTATAGTTTACTCATCTGTCAACACCTTAACATAGGCATCTATTAACATACGCACATACACAAAGTGCACACCAAAATACTTTTATATATACCAAATCGCACAAATGAGTGGTTGTACCTTAAAACGGCACTAGTCATTTTGGTACCCCATTTTCCTTTCTTCTCAAGAAAAAAGCCAAAAAATTGGAGAATCGTATTTTTTATTTATTCCTGATAGCGAGGGGAAAACATTGAGTGCCAAATTGATGCAAGACATGTCTTTTCCAAGGAAAATAATGAATAGGAGGGGCATGGGGGGCTTTTTCCCCCAAAATATTTTCTTTAATATATAATCCAAATTATTTGTCAAATGTGTGTCACCATTGACATTTTTGCTTTATTCTGGTTTTATCATATTAAATGAGACTTTCACAAAGCTGTGTACAGTATTTTGAGTGACAGAGGCAAGGTTTGATTAACTGAGTACAGCTTTTGCCTAGTAGTAGTATGATAGCAAGCTGCCAAGTAGGTCACTAAAGACAAAAGTCTGTACAACTCATTTTCTCACCCTGGATTTGCTTCTTGATCGAAGCCTAGTTTATTCTTGCTCAATGTTGTCAAATGGTGGCTTAAATTATTATGGAGAAATCAATTGATAGGAGCATGTTATTTTTGTGCGCACTGATTTCTATGCCCACTGCATTTGTATTGCACATATGCTTTCTATTATTAATTCATATTGTTGCAAGACCCTTGTATTTGGTACTCGCAGACATGGCTCGAAAAAGTGGGGAATTTGGGAAGCTCCTTCCCAGGAAAGTTGGCCATTTGGAGGGAAAGTTGGCCATTTGGAGGGAAATTTACACATAAGGTATAGTGGGAAATCTGTGAGAAATGCGATTATTTTCCCGGGAAATTTACATTTTTTCAAGCCCTGCAGTCGCAGAATGCATTGCAGATTCCATCAAAATCTCTAAACTGATAACTTTCTTTCCAACAACAACTTGATCAAATTCCACTACATTTCTTGATGGATTCTGGGGGGGGGTCTTCGTCCTAAGCAATCTGGGAGTCTGAATGCCAGCAGCTGCAACCCAGAGGGCAATTTGAATCCATCCCATAATGCATTGTGCCATACTAACACTTCCCTGTATTGTACTCAATTCAAAACTTGGGGATAAGATATCCATTAGATAACACAAACTACAGAGATCAACACAATATTTCCTTTAGTACTGATATTTTCTGTCTACTTTAAAGCAGGAATCTTTTTTGTAAGATTTTTATTTTAAGTTCAGAACAGCAAATTTGAAATCCTGCAAATCTTACTTTTGACCCATGGGGTTAAAAAAAATGCAGCTTTAAAAATAAATGGATAAAATATGAAACTGTCCAAAGCTGTCAAAATCACAAAACTTAAAGGTGCAACAAGAGATTTCATATAACAGGTGTCCTGGAAAAAATTTAAAAATTCTGATTTTGGCACTGGTGTAAAGCTTTGTATCAAAAATATCCCCATCTGTAAGGATTAAGCTGAGAACTGTTTCTTTGGTACAAAAATTGTGAAATTTCTAATTTTGTATAGGAGCAAATACGAAATTCAGCCTACGTTTCTATTGAAATATAAGTACATACAAATCACCTTTTGTTTTCATTTTAAGTTACTTCTGTAACCAAATAAAAGGTAGGGAATCTACTGAGCATCTAATCTATATGAAATCACTACATATCACAGAAAATATGGATGACTTGAAATCTCTCGTTGCACCTTTAATGCCACTAAATATCCCTACACAGGATATAAATAGCATAGGTCTGTTTTTTGTGCTTTGAACAGGCAAAATATGGCGTCAAAAGATCTCACCGAGTTAACATTCCCTAATCACAATGCATTGTGGGATAGGTTTGAGAGCCTCTGCTTTGTCTAAAACATGCAAGCTATATGGTGCATATGCCATTACATCCCAATTCAAAACCCACAAAGAAATATTCCATCTATAACTTATCCTGTTATAGCATGATTTTATTCTATTCACAGGGCAAAATTTGTGAGTGCTAAATTGCAGCTATTTATGAAACATCAGGTTAATAAATCCTGCACAGCTTAAAATGCTTCCTTTTGGTATTTTGTTTCTTAGCCCAATCACCTCATAAACTGCACAAAGGATGGATGTCATCTATTTCTACAGTTAAATTCATTTCAACTGCTGGGAAATCATTTCAGAGTTGGCATCTGGCAGCTCTATAATAGGTGCGAAGTGTGGATATCATGGATACAGTGGCAGCACCAGAGGTGGAGCAGGGGGAAATTGCCACCTAATTTTTTTTTCTTATCCCCATTTTGCCCCCACCCACCCCCCCCCCCCACAAACCACACACACACACACCCCACACTCGAAACCATGCTAAATGGATTTTGGGCAAAAATTCCGTTTGAGCCAAATTAAAAAAAATGTAAAAATCAGCAATTCTTGTAAAATTTGTTAAAATCCTTAGAAATTTTATATTTCCCCCAAATAATGTAACTTTTCGCAAAAAATAACTCTCATGGAAATGAATGCAACTGAAGAATGAACAAGTACCTGCCCATCCTCTTGGGGGGGGGGGGCACCTACGTGTGATAACATCACCTCCTCCCACCACCACACACACAAGAATTGTGGCTGAGCAAAAGGCTTGGCCTTATGATTGTTTGTAAGTGTATGTACATCTGTCAACAATTGTTAGCACACTTTTAATTTCACAGATTACTTTCTTACATCACTGGCAAAGCCCAAGTAAGGTTGAAATACTTTTTTTTAACCAATTGGAGAATACACAGTCCATTCCCTTCACCTCAAACACCTTACATCTCAGAAGCTCTACAAAGAGGAGTGAGGCTCGAGTTACTGAGTACAGACGGATGGTTAGTGGTTACAGTACCAGCCAAAAGGCAATTACATGATCATTCTTTTATTAGCATACTTTAAAAAGGTACACTTTGTGATCCTAGCACCTCATCACTAGATATCCTCAAGAAAAGGTTATTTCCAAAATTCCAGTTTATTCCGACAGTGCATTTTGATGTTATGCAGAAATGTTTATCACACTGCCCATAGGCCACGGTGTTGTTGTAATTTGTCTATAAATAAAATATTACTAATTACTAATCTCCCGGGAGGGAGTGAAGGAATAAGGGAAGAGGGGAAAGCAAAAAGTCAGAAACTCTCGTTGGTTTGAACCAGGATCCCTTTGGGCCCAACTCCCATGACCGGGGATATCACACTATGGTGGTGTCACTGGCCCGGCCAGCGATTTCATACCTATGTGTCTTCATTTGATGGGGTCATTGCTGCATTAGTGCATTTTTCTCACTCAGTTCATTGTGTTTTTTTTTTTTGTATTTGGTGGCGTTAGGGATAGAGGCAAGTTGGGAGGGGGGGGAGATAAGGCTATGGATCATGAAATGCCCCTTTAACTCCCAACCTAATTACACTTATGCTATGAACCCAATTGTTAAATCCACAAATAGCACTGTTACAGAAAATAAGCATAATAATGTAATTGCTCATAATATGTTGTAAATTTAGCTTTCAAATTTTGAAATAATTTACAATTGCAAAAGCCAGACGGGAATACATACATTCAATTAGCAGTTGAGGTAATTTTAGCAGTACAATTCTTTCCAAGAATACCATGCCGTGCCATGCCACGCTTCATCTCGATCTGTTACATATACAGTTGTTAATGGTGTAAAGGTCCGTTCATACTTCCACTGCACTGCATTGCTGTGCAGTAAATTTACTGCAATGTTCCGTCACTTCCGCTGCACTCCTAATCGATTTACTGCAGGTCAACTCAGGTCACTGCAGATCACGGGTTGCAGTACGTTGCAGTAAACTTGCGGAAATTTGGCATACTGCAACACTGACTGCACCCCACTGCATCTTGCTGCATCGCCAGTTAAAATAATTTTAACTCGGTGAGATACCTGCATCTGCGTTTGCAATACTGCAAGTGACTGCAGTGAGATTTTTGGTTAGTAGACTGCAATGCAGTGAAGTATGAACGGACCTTAAAGGTCCGTTCATACTTCCACTGCACTGCATTGCTGTGCAGTAATTTACTGCAATGTTCCGTCACTTCCGCTGCACTCCTAATCGATTTACTGCAGGTCAACTCAGGTCACTGCAGATCACGGGTTGCAGTACGTTGCAGTAAACTTGCGGAAATTTGGCGTACTGCAACACTGACTGCACCCCACTGCATCTTGCTGCATCGCCAGTTAAAATAATTTTAACTCGATTGACAGTATGCACTGGCATTGCAATACTGCAAGTGATTGCAGTGACAATTTTGGTAGGCTGCACTGCAGCACTGCACTGCAGTGAAGTATGAACGGACCTTAAATCTCCAAATTACATAGTAACCAAAATGTTATTAAGCTTGTCCAACTTTCCTAAAGAAAACATTTGGTAACACCACTAAGTTTCCACATTTCAATTGCTTTAAAACGTACAATTTTTTTGCTTACATTTTTTGTTGTTCATGTTCAAGTCATATTTGCTACCCTGGATAATGTGTGGTTACCATGGCAACTGCTATCTGCAATGCTTTTGACACTTTGTATGCATGCATGTGGCAGCCACCTCAATTCCAAGGTTAAATTTCTTGGATTATTGTCAAAAAATGTTGACCAACTTAATTCCGCAGTAATCATTTAAACATAATTACGCATGAGGAAAATAAGTAGTTAAACATGTTTAGTCTTGGACCAATAGTCTGCAATTACTGTCAATAGCAAAGAACTGGCCAATATTGTTCAGAGTTCTGAAAGTGCTTGCAGCATTTAAAATTTTAATCAATTCCACTTGATAAAATCAACTATGTACTCTTCAAAGCACACTCATTCATTCAGTTTGGCAGCATGAATATAAATAATCACCTGTTCAGGACATGGTGTTATGTTACATTGCAACTAGGAGATCTACTTGATTGACATTAGGGTTGGTTTTATTATCCCATATTAATAACTCGCAATGCCCATCACTACTCCTCATACGCACGTTTAGCATTCATCAACAGCCACGCTAATGAGTTATTGTAAGTGCCAGTTTAGATTATTAGCTACTTCAAAAAGCAGGAATTGTGTAGCAAAGAGCTACTGGCGCCACAGAAGATCCATTTCAAATGAAAATACGCATCTCTCATGAATGTGTAAGTGCAGAAATACATCTATGAGTTGTATTTTGTGCCATTTGTAATTTTCAATTCCTCGTTACAGAAAATACATATTCAGTTGTCTGACTTACTGTAGTGAAAGCTTACAGGCACTTAAACAGCCTTCATTGCTGTAATTCTTAAAAGTTCTGATATAAATGTAATTGTGGATACTGCTGGTTTTGTTCCTGAACTGACTGTAATAACACAGTTTTTGGTAATGGGTTTCTGGAGCTGCTGTTTTTGATATTAGCCTTATCAAAATCAAAGCTAACATGGTTAGGCATTTTATTATTCAGGGCAAAAGATTTAGATTTTGTGTCCCAGTTATGTAAGACACCTATATTTTGGCCTGTAAATTTAGAATACCAAATACAGATCATATTGATGCTTCAAAAGTATGTTTCCTAAACTTTCCTTTTCAACTTTTTATATATTGAACTTATGGTCATATGTAGATATTTTCGAAAAGGCTACCCAAATGGAAACCCTAATAATGGAAATAACTCAATTATAAATTGAGTAGAAAGTTAAAGAGACACTGGCACATTTGAAAAATAGTGTGCACTCAAGATTTTTCAAAATTGATATTTTAGGTAAAACTTTTATATACATTAGCCCTCACCTGAAATGATTACGACCAAATCAGCTTCCTTATGGGTAAATAAACGATTTTATAATTAATGTCGCCGGCGACATGAATTCAGCAGACAACGGAAATGGCATTTAACACAAGAAAATGCACGCCGTATGCATGTTTCCCAGTCTGTGACCTTTGTGGTTTTAATATCAATGAATATGAGTCTGATATTCATGTAATATACACATTTGTTGATTAAAGTCATGGAAAACTTAAAAGTTAGCCTACAAATTACCTGGATGTCTTTAACCTATAACTGGTTTTGAGCAGGTTATTTTTTGATGTGTTAAAAGTATCGCGATTCTGCCAATGGCCTAGACTATCATTTGAGAGCAAATTGAAGAAATTTCATATTTTGTGAAAATGTGCCCGCCAGTGCCAGTGCCGCTTTAAACTCAAGTGGGGGGAAGGGGGTGAGGGAACTGGACATTCTTTTACATGTATCCTATATCTGTTTCTAGTGCATCTCCCGGGAGAGAGATTGAAGGAATAAAGAGAGGGGAGAAAGAGAAAAATGTGAAATTGGGGTTGGTCTTGAATCAGGGGACCCGATGACCAGGAAACAAAGGTGTTGCTGGCCCATCCAGTGATTTTATGCCCATATGGGTCTTCGTTTGATGACGCAATCACTACCGTACATCTGGGAATAGTGCATTGGCATTTTTTGGTGTTTGGTACCGTTAGAAAATGTGAAAACTAAGTTTTTAAAATGACCGTCAGGTAATGTGAAAACTAGGTGTTTAAGATGAAGATAGATGAGGAGGTAGTATTAGTATTTAACGACACACAAGTACTCTTGTATAATTTTAGTGTTACAGAGTTACTCTATCACTTTTATGTCATTATACACTACTATAAGGGAAGAAAGTCCAGTTTGAGGAGAAGAAACTGGAGTACCTGGAGAAAACCAGCTAGGCCGAGTATGGACTGGAAAACCAAATACACATGAAATCGCAGTGGTGCGAAGCACTGAAGACCCAATGTGCTAAACAGACCCCCCCCCCCCATGAGGGGAGGTTCTATAGCTGGATTTACTGCAGCTTATATTTTGTGCATTTTAAAACCTCAAAATAGCCCCAATATTGTTACCATGTTGGCCTTTTCAATGAGAAAAGTTTTAAACCGGTTCAAATTGTTTCCTGTGTTGGTAGACCATCTTGTCATTAAAGGTGCAATGAGAGATTTGAGGGACCCAAATATTGTGTCATAATAGTAATTTCATACAGATTAGACACTCAATAGAAGCTTGTGTTTGGCTACAGAAATGCCTTAAAATAGAAAAGGTGATTTTCATTTGCTTATATTTCAATGTAAAACTTGGGCAGAATTTTGTATTTGCTCCTATACGAAATTAGAAATTTCACAATTTTTTGAATCTTACATGCAGATTGGATAGTACTGGTAAGAAAATTGTTATTTTGTATTTTAAAGGGGATGACCCGATTTATTATATAAAGTTTTCATCTTAATAGAGTGACTTTCACTCAAAACTCCCATCTGTAAAGTTTCGTAATGTTATTTCAACCCATTTTGATGTGAGAGCTAAATATGATTTTGCAATCCCCATAGAGTACCGTGTAAAATTAATATTGGTTGACGAAAATGGGGCACATTTTCATGCATAACATCCAAACCAAACATCCTTTAGCCCTAATATTTCACATGAAATGAAAAAATAGCTTTCTTCAGATACCAAAATTTTGACCACTTCCGGTAAAATCTGTGGTTCTGGAGACGAGGCTATTAGCAATCAGACCATGGCCCTTTAATAAATTGACAGAAATTACAACAGTGACCTATGGGCACCTTGTTATGAACACTTCCATATAACATCAAAATGTACTATCAGAATCAACTAAAATTTTGAAATTAACCTTTGTTTTTGAGGGTATCTAATGAGCTAACAAAAATGAGGGTGCTAGGGTCATGTCCAAATGCACAGAATATATTTAGGCTGCTTTTTGCCGTTTCAGTTTGATAATTTGACGCACAGGTTTTGAGCTGTGGTGTTAAAAATACAGCGTTCACTGAACGCATGGATCGTCTGCCATCGTGGTTTGTGAACGGGGCCAAAGGTCACATGAGATCACCAACATGTGTGTCACTACCCAAGGTCTATTGTATCTAATATGGCATTTACACTGGGTAAAAGTCGTAATCAAATTCACTTTATCTTTCAATGACGCGTTGTAGCTGTTTACACTTACGATTCTGAATTCGCATTCAGAAAAATTAATTACTTGTGTTTACTCCACTGTGCATCACAGACCTGAGTCAATGTTCATTTTGTGCGGTATTTAACATGGCGGTCTATTCACTCACACCACTGGTGAACAAACGCTGTTTTACTGCATTTAAATTTTTTGCGACGGTGATTCTATATTTTCCCAGATCGCTATACACGCTAAGCCCCGACCCCTTATAAAGTGGAGAAAAACCCAGAGGAAAACTTGTCTATGACATTTTGTATGCAAGTTCTGTGAACTAAAACTTCACCTCATCACAGTATTGTGAAAAATCTAGCCATAACCTGCTCCTACTTTTGACATAAGCCTAAATCGTAAATTTGAAGTCTTATATTTGATTTACGCAGTTAGAGCCGGGGGGTTATGGCCATATTTTTTTAATTACCTCAAATGTCGTAGACTTTTTTTGCTTGTAGTACCTATATAAACAAACAAGTGGAGTGGGAGCCAAATTCTGTGCACCTGCCAATCAAGTACTTCATACTGAGGAATTTGTAATTATATTCTGTATATACAGGGCCCTAATGTAAATCAGCATTGTTGTGTAGACTACCCTGTTAAAATATGGTAAATAAATAAATCCTCACTATGAGTTAAAATATGCTAATCCACCAAGGACACAGTTCAGTGGGTTGTACTTGTACATGAACTAACCTTGTGTGATCTGGGTATCATATATCATACCCACAAACCAGGGCATACATTTTCTAAATACATTGGTGAATGAAAGCTACTGAACTGTGCTGAGGGAATTGAGCTTTTACTAGCTCATAGCGACCATGGCTGTTGTCATGTGTGTTTGTTATTAGGGAAATCATGGATTTTGTGCTTCAGCGGTGTGCTACTCCCCCTATCACTCATTTACAAAGGTCCTCAGCACCTTGCATGCTAAGGTTTGTTTGTGCTGTACTGAGGAACCATAACTGCACAATGGATAATAAACTTCATTTAAAACTGCAGCTTATAATGTGAGGTACAGTGCTTAAACTTGATTGGATTTTCACCTTTTTGCAAGTTCAACTGCATAAAATATCAAGTTCATTGACTATCAGGGAATTAGATAAAAGTCAGCAACTTCCTCATTCTAGTTGTGTGATATTTATTAAAAATATGCATTGCATTAGACTAAATGTTTCCATTTATTACAAGCCTCGATTCCCAACCTTTTCTTTGGCAAGTTAAAAAAAAAATCTACAAATTTGCAATGACTACGCAAAGAAAATCATTGCTGTATCAAAATACTGGGTCTAATATATTCAAACATTACCTACACATATGTTTTAAGGGACAAACTTGTCACTGACTTATGTCAATCTTAAATACATAATAAAAATCCTTAATAGTTAGGTACTAAATGGTAATTCACTCATCAATTATATACTCTTAAATATTTTATACTGGGTACATTAGATAAAATAACAAATAAGTTATAATCCATTTCTGGACCTAAAGTGGACTAAGGGCTATAGATTTATCATTGGACTAGGACTATATTATTGTTGCACAACAATGGACATGGAATTATAATAACATTAAGTTAAATCACATCTTATATAATGGATACAATCTTTTCTTTGAATAACAGCAGATTGTCACTGGCAGATTTATGCCCTGTACCAATAAAGCACACGGTAGTTTTTACCACCACCCATGCTCCAGGAGCAGGTCTCCCTCACTAACCTCAAAGGGCAGCTATTATTTTTTTCTTATCTTTTTTTGGACTTAGAAATTTTTCATTCTAACCTGAAAAAATAGTGAAAATTGTATATATTTTGAAAGAGGCAGGAGCGAGATTCGAACCCGAGACCACTATACCATGAAGTCGGCTACATAACCACAAGACCAGCGAGGATTGTGTGCCAGATTTGCAATTCTAATTCTTGACAACATTTACGGAATAAATCGCTACTGCTGTTGTGGTCGGCATTCAATATAATGAATAGCTCCACTCTGGAACGGTTGCCACCACCTATGCTCCAGGAGCATGAGTGGTGGTCAAAATCTCACTTGCGTACCAATAATGTCCTCTGTCCAGAGGTCCCCCTCACTTTACCGAGTACACCTTTGTACTTCAAAATGGACTCCTTTTGTCTGTGGCAGTGGTACTCCTGTAAAGAGACGGTGTCCCCCTTGGGTATTAATAGAGCTTTCACACTAGCCAGAACTCACAGGTTGATCAAATAAGTAATCAATAGCGATTTAGGGACTTCAAATCGGCCACAAAATCTGCCGCTTACAGCACCATTGTTATTTGAAGAGGTGCATCCAGAGGGTGTGTTGATACCATCCCACAATGCACCAGTTTTGGGAAGTTTCATCTCAATAAAGTCATGTGATCCCAAAAATCCTATTAACACATAAGGTGGTTCTTGAAACCACTACGGTCACCTGCTTTTCCATTGTTTTATTAGCCCAATTATGTTTTTTTTGTCCCTTACTTTATTAGGTAATTAGAATTTTTTCGTCTATCATTAATTAACTTGTAAACAATAACGTAATTTTATCAGGGTGCTATAATTCACACGCCTTGCGTTCTTCATGCGTATCTAACTCTCAATTGAAAATTAATGTTATTTCAGATTAATCATTATATTATTGTTATGCATCATTGTTGTTGAGATGGAAATAAATATGAATGAATGGTTTACTATAGTTTCATGACCATACAACCATTTGTAGTTATTGGACTGCAGATGACCCCAAATGACCTTGAACTCACCATTTTTATTTTGGCATTGAATGTTGACTACACCCATCAAGTTTCATGACCATACAACCATTTGCAGTGATTTGACCTAATTTGACCTTGAATGACATGACACCACCTGACCTTTGGTATCAAACCCGCACCAGGTTCATGACCATACAACCATTTGTAGTGTTGCAGTGATAACCTTGACCTTGGCTGTCCCAACCCACCAAGTTTCATCATCCTACCAAAAAGTTATTCAAAGTCAGCTGGACATAAATTATGCAATTTTGGTACTGTATACATAGCATATGATGCCCAAAATCTAATCAAGATTGCAAACTGTCCTGGCTTTGAGCCAGTGGTACTTCTGACCACAACAATTGATCTGTGGCTGCAAAACAAATTTGAAACTTCAAAGAATGCCCTTTTAATCGGTCCAATTGACCTTTGACCTCAAGCTGTGTACATCACATATGAACGTTGGGCCTTCTTGGTTCTTCTGACAGTTTCGGCGTCTTTGAACATGAGAGACCCAGATTACATTTTACTAAAACTGTAGCCAAAATGACAGAATTTACCCTTTAATCCACCCACATTTGACCCCTATCTGTGTACAACTCATATGGGCATTGGGTCAGTGTTTATACTGACAGTTTGGTAGCATTTCATATGTGGCATAAAAACAAATTGATATATTTTCGAAGGATGGCCCTTTAATCGGCCCACATGACCTTTCACCCCAATTTGAGTACACCTCATATGGGGCTTGGGTCAGTGCTTATACTCGCTTAAGCCCGATGTATACTCCACTTCACGTCCGCGATATCGCGGCTGCGAAGGAACTTGACCCTGATTTTTTATTGCATCGGCGAAAGAATTTCTATCGCGCGATGGATTTGGAGCCTTCGCGGAGAGTTGAATTTTGTTCAACTCTCGGCGATATCGCGGCCGCGAAAATTCTCTGATTGGTTGTTCTAGGAACCAAGGTCGGGCGATGACCTCATGAAAACCAAGCTGAACCTGCTCTTAAAAATCACCCACCAGCCCGATAATCAACATCAATACTCATCCAATGAAATACACATTAAATGGCCAATTATTAAAAGCTGTGAATGTAGTGCGAAAAATTCAAGAGTAGTATGATCACATGAAGACTACATGAGGCATGATTATTTTTAAGGATATCGTAAAGAATGTTTTACCCACCTGAATCTATTCTGACCGCCGCATCCTACATGTGGCATGTATAGTCAACCCAGTGTACAACGGGGTGTACAAATAGTATACAGTGAGTCAATAAAAACCCTACATTCAGAATAAAAAATAATTAAAATAGTTAATTTATTTTCTTCAATCGTTTGCTTTGGTTATAAAGAGGGAAAAACAGACTTTCAGAAAAAGTTTATTTGGTGTAATTTGGACTTTGGAGGAAGAAGTTATGCTTATTTTGCTGAGAGACTTAAAAATCCTGTTTGGCCGATTTTGAGCCAAACAAAGATGCATCGTTTACATAGAGTAACATTGTCTTCAGCAGTGATTTGAGTAAAAACATTTAACACCAAATTATTGTCAAACAATAGAAGGTGGGAGAATAATTGCAGGATTAAAAAATAATATCCCGGAGATTACAAAAGAAAATGCTGAGTGAAAAAAATGTTCAATTTCCCAAATAAGAAAGTCAAGATAGCTGGTGTAAGACCACAGTTTACTTTGGATCAGCAAGATGTCATGGTTTTAACCTACAATGAAACTTGGGAGTCAAAGTGAAGCCATAGAAGGTTTGTATTCAGCTTGAAAATACAACAATGCAATATTGAATTTTAAGTTTTAATTCCAATTTATTTACAGAAAACTTCAGCTTTAGTTCTTCTCGCAATTTATGGATGCTGAGTAACATGTATTTGTGCAAAATAATTACCTTAGAGATGTAAAACAAAAATCTGAGCAGTTTCATTATGTTCATGAACTGAGACATTTATATGGAGTGATTTTTAATGACTGACTCTTTATGATTGAACAATGGTAATTTAATTTGTTGAAGATATTTTACTTATAATTATGTTACATAATAGACCGTTTTATTCAAACTGATATGTTTTTGTCAAGAAGAATGGATACCAACTGAAATTGCATGTGTGAATTGTCTTTTCTATAATGAGTTATGGTACACGTCGGTGTCAGTCTATCCGCATTGTATGGCTAAAAGTGGCCAAACACTATTTTTAGGTCTCTTCGTAAAATTGACATAGTTTCTGAACCCAAAGTCCGAAAGACACCAAATAAAAATCTTCTGATAGCCTGTTTATCTCTGTAAACAACCAAAGCAAACATTCAAGCAAAAATAATGTTTAACCTTTCAAGAAAAAATCTTTCCTGAATGTAGGGTTTTTATTGACTCACACTGTAATCAAACTGGGCATTTAACAATATTATTAACAGTCCAGAAGAAAGCGCACAAGTGCGTATACGTACAAGTACGTACATACGTCATAATTTCCCAGAATGCAATACAACTTTTTAAAGAAATACATTAGGTTTTAACATTTCACCCAGGGACAGTTTATTTTGACAGTTCTGAAGTTGTATTCTTCACTACATAGAGTTGTAAAGCTTATCAACAAAATGTATGTGCAGATTTTTGATCTTTTTTCAAATAAAAGATATTAATTAAGAAAATTGATATGACGTCATCAGTGACATTTTTTTCAATAATTAAATTTTGACATATGAAATCAAAATTTGACACATAGAATTTGTTTATAATGGCGTTTGGCATCAGTTCTGAAATTTGTTATCCTTTCTCATCTCAAAACTGAGAATCCCGAGAGAATTTTTTTAAATTAATTTGTATTTCTTTATAATTTGGTAACGTGTATACGTACAAGTACGCTATCGTCTGCACTGATTAATGATACAGTGATACAGGTCATGCAAATGCGGAAGATGTGCGAAATAAATGTAAAACAATACAAAATAGTCCAGAACATGTACAAGAATTCCAAATGTATATTGGCAACATCAGTCCTGTATTACTTGATCAACAGGCCTGGCTAACAAATTTTAATATAACTTTGACCTAGTAGGCCTATCGTAAATAATAACGCTCGTCTATTCTAGTTGCTAGATCTCATTCGGGAAATCCAACGCTATATCGTCAAAATACAGAACGGTATGTAGATAATTCTCTAAATTGTTATCAAAATTGTCAACTGGCAAAATTAGTTGTCAATAAAATAATACAGCAACGACTTCCTCGAGATGAGACATTTATCGCTCGGAGTATACATGACTTTTATCGCACGGCATTGCGATGTAAAATTTCATCGCGGCATCGCGCGATGAAGCGATAGTGGAGTATACATCGGCTTTAGTTTGGTTATCATAGCATTTCATTTGTGGCAGAAAAAAATTGATAGATTTCAAAGAATGCCCCTTTAATCAGCCCATGTGACCTCTCACCCCAATTGGAGTACATTATGAACCTTGGTCCAGTGGTTCCTCTGATCAAGTTTGGCGTGACAACTGCACAAGCGTTTGGGCAGGATGCATATTACAAACTTTGCCACTCAACCTTTCCTTCACTCGTCTGCAAAGTTGACCTCTAAGGGACCTTTGATCTAGGTATGTGACCTTTAACCCTCATTGCCATGAATTGTATATGGTAACCTATGACCTGAGTGTGGTGGCTGACAATTGGAGGTAAACGTGTTCACGCATGAGCAATTTCAAAAAGGTTAACCACACTTCAACATTGTGGCCACAATTAGTGCCTCTGCCATCTTGCCAGGCAACCACAAAAACCTTGACTTTGACACTAATGTTTAGCCCACAAAGTGCTAGCATGGATCATGAAATGTCTTGTGGTTCTTAAACGTTTACCACTTTTAGTGACATGTACCGGTAAAACAGAATGGACAGTTTATACAGCATAGGCACATTTGCAATGCATTATGGGATCTGTTCAAAACACCATCTGGAGCACATGCATGTGCTTTAAGAGACTATAAATCAGTACGTTGAAATTTGTTGGTGCCTGCAAAAATTACCACAACTTAAAATTTCTATGCACAGAACCAGAAACAAGCCATATCACTTAGGATGGTTATGCATGTCAGCAGAGAAGATGTAAGGAAGAGGAGGTGTATCGCTTCGAGACTCGCGAGATAATCTTGTGTTGATCCATTCAATACCTATGTATCACGCACTTAACAATCCACTGAAAGGGCCTTTCCCGGGATCTGTGCGACCGCCCCACACTCGATCGATCGCAATGGTAGCTAGTTACTGGAGGAAAGAATCAGAGCGTTGTTACCGTTGCCAAAGTTTTCAGAAGTTATTTTCTAACAAGCGTTTTACCCGTACTTCCGGGTTTGCATACAGTCGTATTTATGTGTCTTCGAAGCGTTGTTTTACTCCAAAAAGAGGAATATTTTTCATTGGAAAATTCCCATCAACTCGAGCCGAATTTTCGATATTTATGAACGTTTGAAATAGTAGGAATTCATAGGGCAATTTTGTGAGGTAGAATTTGACGAATTTGAGGAGATAAGTCGTGTTTTTTTACCATTTCTCAAGTTCCGACTCATTTCCCGGTGAATGAAACCACGGGGAATACGAACCGATGTGCACTTATACCAAATTCAGCGACCTTTTTGGTGACAAGAAGCTACAAAATTTTTGTAGTGGAGTTAAAAGGGCACTCGTTCGCTATTTGATTTTGCTTTTTCGGTATCTTGTATGCGCTTACACAAATCTGCACAAATTCGAGCCGGATCAAGTTTAGTCATCTTGGCAATGTAGTATAGGCTACGTGGTATTTACGGGCCATTTTGCTGAGGCCAATATGGGTATAAGGTTGGGAATTTAAAGCTAAAGATTTGGAGGATTATCAAGTATTGGGAAGTATAATATCTGATATACCGATTATGAATGCATTTATAGGCAGCTGCATGTAAAATAAAATTGAATATAGGCCTATAGAAAATGTTGTCTGGGTACAAAGTGATCTTGGGTTATGTTCTGCCTCCCCCTCCCCCCCCCCCCCTCCCCAACCCACACCACCCCGCCATAGTGCGTGGTCTCATAGGCCTAAATCTCCATATTTTGCCCATTTTACAAATCCTACATGTACAATTTAAGATTTACAGCTATTTACACCATTGAGTTCGTCGCTAATAAACTTATAAAGGCAACAATGTCTCCGAATTAATTTATTTGTTTACTTTTCATGCATTTCACACGCGTGTTTTGAAAGTGTATAAACAGCATCGTTATTACCAAGTTCAAACTTCAAGTTAAAAAATTATCCCCCAATCATGCAATTACAAACCCCAGAGTTTATTGATGCGGCCCTTGGGGGGGTCTCGATAAAAATGACATAACGGTATAGGCCTATGTATAAAGTTTTGAATTTATGAAATTCGAAAGGAATCACTTTCATCGGGATCGCACTGCCGGTGCGGGCGGCAGTTTTTTTCTCCCACAGTGGCCCCGGCACAGTCCCCTTCAAATTGATCATATTACCCTCGTGTGCGTTTCGCGGGGCATTTTACATCAGCATAAACAATCCACTTCGGCGATTTTTGTCTCTATATCTCTTCATGAATTTATGATAAATCTTCATCAACAAAATCGGCATAGTATGCTGTAGTAGCCGTTCTTATTTTCCCAGTCTTTTTCCCCATATTTTCAGTGGAAAGTGGAGTGAGAACTACATAATTCGAAAAGAGCGGTCAGTGCAGCATGCTGGGGTTTTAGTGTACATTGGAAACCTATGATGTGCGCAGGCGCCGTGTCAACGAACCTCTGACCAAATCGATCTAAGCTTCCGCGGGGCTTTGTGACTTTTCCTAATTGGGTACTTGAAATTCGAATAGCGGGACCTCCCGCGGTCGCACACATAGTCTTTGAAGTGCCTGGGCTACATCTCCTCTTCCTTACATCTTCTCTGATGTCAGTAACCAACAATTAGAATGAAGAGATTCATGAAATAACGCAGCTTATGAAAATACATTACTAGTGATTAGTCCTCACCAATGATCCCAACAGCAAATATATCGGCTCTTTGCTTCAGTGTGAAAAGCTCTAATATCTCAAAAACACTCCACCACCCAACCCCAAGATTCCATGCAAGAAACTCAACAGAATAGCTACTGATCTGAAAATGCCATAAAGGACTCCAATTATTACAACTTCTTAACTAGTTGTTTCCAGCTGTGTCTATCTCTGGACTATCAAAAGAGATTTAAATAGGTCCAATTTTGCTTCCATGGTTTGGCCAGCTATACAATTTGTTACCCTGCAGTGAAATTTCTATGGGTCAGTGAATCAGGCCATTTTCAATATGCATGAAAAAACACCCAATTTGTGCTCTAATTGGTGTTCTTTGTACCAATGTTAGTCAATAACCTCCTGATTTCTACAAAATTGCATACTTTTGCAAGCAATTTTTGTTCTTGTTTAAGTCTGGGACAGCTGCTGCAGGTCACCAATATTTTCTTTAGGTCCCAACAGTTTCTAATTTAAAGAGATGTGTTGTTAAAGCAAAATCAACATTAAGTGTTAGCGCCCAATTCTCTAATATGTCAGTCATATCTGCCAGTGACTTTTGCACACACCAGCTGCAACACGGCTAATCACAAGCACATGCACTCGTACAAAATAGTACCAATATCTAACAAAATCTAATGCAGGACCGTTTGTTAATGAGTCCATCTCAATCTATGTTATCCATTGAAATCATCAGGGGTCTCAATTGAAAGTAATGCATGTAGCTATCCACTGCACTTGTGTTTTGCCATGGCCATGGGATTAAAATTATTGAAATGATTATTGAAACTATCATTCCCTTACGTCAATTCCTCTTATTTTGTTTATGGTTTCCTTGGCTGGTTGCCATCCCGGACTCGGCATCGGGCATCTTCAATCAATAACCCATCTTTCATTTTGATGGGATAAATAAAGTTGCCTAAAAAGACAAAGGGGGGTTTGGCCTTGAAGTTTTGAAATGTTTTACAAGATGACTGACACCCAAATTTTGTTGTCCCTAAGTCCTTGAGCTTCAATCTTCCCTCTCCATACCAACTGAACCCCACCAAACCTCCATATTTAAAGATTTGTGCGGCTATCTAAATCTGCTTTTATGCGAGCTAAAAATGATTTTGTAAGCCCTGCAGAGTTACTGTACAATTAATATTGGTCAACCAAATTGGGGTACATTTTTTCATATAACATTCAAACCAAACATTTTTTAGTTCTAGGATTCACAGGTTAAATATACCACTTCCAGTTAAATCTAGGGTTCTGGGGACAGGGCTATTAAAGTCACTATCAGTGATTTGATAAATCAGAAAATGGAAAAAATCAAAAATCAGATTTTTGCATGCTTGTAACAAGTACAGGTATCCTAACATACCCTGCAAATGATAGGACAAAAAGCAACCTAATAAGGACAAAATCAGAAATTTTAGTCATTACTGTCCGTACGGACACTTTCTACAACGCGCAAGTGAACAGAGATTTGTATCTTTGAACACTGCCGTTTTCTTCCTTTTCTGTTAATTCTTCAGTTGGAAAAAATAACTATGATAATTCTACAGGGTCATTCTTCACTTTTAAACTGTTCCTGTAAATTTCAACTATTTTCACTCTTTCGGATAAATCACTGATAATGTCTTTAATGATCAGACCATGGACCTTTAAAATTGATTTAGGTAGCAAATTCTAACCCAGATGCTACCTTGCATAGCAACAGCGCAATGCCAATGGGCTATTTTCATATGGAATATATACCACCCCTTTGGAAGGTTTAATTTTAGTCTTGGAAGACTTAATTGAAGCCTTCTACAAAGAAGGGTATGAATCTCATAAGTAGTTGCCCAATGGGCTATTCCATTTGAAATCCATATCTCCCTTGAAGACTACCCAGTTCTTCCACAGCAGTGGTGCAGACATGCCTGGAAAAAAGTGGGGAATTTGGGAATCCCATTCCTGGGATTTTTATATTTGGAGGGAAATTTTTGACATTTTAAATAAAGAAATACATTAGAATTAAAGGGAAATTTTGTAATCTTGGGAGGGAAATTTGGATTGTATTCCAGGGAAATTTGACATTTTTCCAGCCCTGGGTGCAGATTTCTCATTGAAAAGCCCAATAAATGCTGATAAGAGGAAGTGATAAACTTGATTGATGCACAACTTATTGCTTTGCAAAGGGGAAAGATCACTTGGGCTACAAAACATAAGCTGTGCCTCATCAAAGGGGAAAGATCACTTGGGCTACAAAACATAAGTTGTGCCTCATCAAAGGGGAAAGCTTTAGTAATGATGAAATACTTCTCACACTTCAATGAGAGTAAAAACATTACCTGTGTACCCTTACTAATCGGAAACATCCAATGCAAGACAAAATGGTGGAGAGACAGACAAAGCTTTTTTTCTAAAAAGAAATTTATGCAAATTCTTATCAGTACATAGGTTTCTTCAATAATAATACACACCACACAAACAGTATTGCAAACAAACAAAACCAGCATGCTTCTTATATCCACACTACAATAAACTTCTCGAGAACATTAGACGGATGACGACGGCATAAATACGGTGCGGAAACTACATCGAGAATGTGGATATTTAAGTCAGAGTAATGAAGGGTACAACTTGTAAACTTCTCCAACATACTGAGGGGTAAACTTCTCCCACATACTGAGGGGTAAACTTAAGTACAGAACCTTAACCCTTTCAAACCTGGTAGCCTTTAGTCAGCAGTTTTTGAGATGCTTCCCAAATGACCACAGGTCATTGGGAAGCCATCTCAAAGCCACTGACCTAAGACTAGGAGGCTTGTTTGGACTCGTTTGAATGCATTTTTCATGCAGATTCCAAATATAATGAAAATGCTTATTTTGACAATTTTAAGAAAAATGTCTAACTGAGCGACAACAGTCATTTGCTGGGTTTAAAGAGTTAAGTACATTATTTTAAAATCTGGCTTGGTGTTTACATGATCATTATGGTATCCACTCATAATACTCCAATCCAAAACAATGGGTTACAGTGGCTTGATTACTTTCAGTAACCATGGTAACATTAAATGGCACTGATTTCAAGTTACATGCTCTAAACAATAATAGATAAGGTATTTAGATATCCAGTTCCCATCCATCTTAAGCTTCAAAATAAATAAGTATAACAAATATAGATGCCTACTTAAGGTCAGATAAAAATGGTTTCTAACCTTTTTTGGAAATTGGGAATCAGACGGAGCATGCAATAAAATCTATGGTCCATATGCACAAAAAGTTAGACCAGGTTTAAAGTTAGACCCTTTATCCAAGTCAAAATTAGTTTTGTCCAAATTAACAGTTATTCAGATTTTTTTCTTAAACTAGCAAATTTCAAAGATTAAAATGCAAATTTCAAAATAAATGCATAAAACTTCATTGCAAAGGAAAATGTCTTTTCTGGTTGGACTGAATTATTCTTAGGCCAGGTCGAACTTTAGACCCAGTCTAACTCTTTTGTGCATACAGACCTAAAGCCCTGTTTTGGACCTGGACCACAAATATCTGTGCCATATACGTCAGCATTGGGTTTGGTTTTTAAGTAAACCACCTACAACTGGAAGAACGACATCTTGTACAGGTATGTAAACTTGTCTTCCAAGTGTACAATAAATTCTGAGGCCATATGTTTTGCATCAAGTAATATAGAGGAGCATCAATTTATTCCTCCCAAGTTGATTATATATATTGTACTCTGAAGCTGTTGAAACCATCAACCACTTAGTACAAGTATTTTAAAAGTTAATTGAAGGATTTACAACTATCAATTGGTATTTGTTAAAAATGGGCTTTTTCCCCACACTTCCACCTTAAATTGCACTACCGTAATGAGAAAAATATGAACTTTTTTATTTTATGGGTAAAAAGGGGGGGAATGAGGTTGTCAGTCGGGCCAGCCACCTTTATTGCTTGGATTACGATTTAGGGACCTTTGGTTATGGTTTATGGTTAAGAGATAGAGGGTATGAAGTTATGATTGCTGTTCATATACCATTAACAACTTCAAAGTCATCCATTTTAGAAAATGCTTCTTGTGAAAAAAGATTTGATATACTTTAATATCTGTTTTCATTCAGAACGGTTGTTGCCATGATGGTACCTTCAAAAAGCAGAATTTCACAGACTAAATTTGAAAATGGCCGATTGTGGCTCTCTCATCAATAACTTCTATTTGGGGCAGTGACTCTTCGAGGCAGCTGTTTTAACAATTGTTAAATTTTTATTTTGAATGACACTTTAGTCTTCCACCCAGTGTAAGTGTTTTGCTACCAGCGAAGTAGCAGACACCTAATTGCCACAAATTTTAAAAGAGCCAAGTTAAAATGCAGAATTTTCAAACCAGCACTTCAAAATCGCTTGGCGACAACCCACCGCAAACCTACAGCATTTAAATCATATAGGGCTAAATGGTTTGTGGCAGACCATTTGGTTTGTGATGTGTAATTTAAACCTATTCACACAGTATGCAGTATCATCTGCTGAAAGGGACCAAGGGTTGTCCAAATTCTTAAGTCTCATGATTCTCATGATTGACACTTGGGATGCCATCGTTTTTTACTATTTTGATGTCAGACTTAAATTTTTTTTCAAAATGTTACTTGATTTCTAGGCAAACATTTTGATAATTTGTTTTACAGTTACAAGTGTATATGCACAGTACACCCATTTCATTGCCAGAAGCCAGCAAAAACAGTGCAATGCAGAGTGTGGCAAGAAATCCGTATGTACCTCCCTTCAAAGTGCTATGTGTAACAAATTCTTTATTTTGGCCTTACGGTTAAGGTATTTCTTACTGTTAGGCCATAAATAAAAAATAATCTGTTTAATGGGGTACATATGGAACTCTTTCCCAGAGAGTATACCATAAAATTTGAATACAAAGTGAATTTTATTGAACATGTTCGTCACTGTGCACAGCAAGAAAATAAACGACACAACGTCCAAGCACCCCGCAATATCACTTAGTCCAAATGCAAAAAAAAAAAGGCCTGCAAAGTTATCAAAATAGAACCACAGAGGGAAAAAGGTGGGAAGATAAAAACTGCTAGATTCGCTGGCCAAGTTGGGTGCATCAGAACCACCGAAGCCTAGTTTACACAAATTAGTAAAATAATTATATACAAAATAATCTCTACATTGCAAGAAGATTGATTAACAAAATATAAACACCTGTTTATGGTAGTGTGTGTTTCCTCTTGATTTGTCAAATTAAAAACAAATTAAAAAGACAATTTAACGCTGGTCGAACATCGCCAATCAACAAAACTTGACAATAACGACAAAAAAGTTGAAGCAAAAACTTCCTCCCTCGATGCTACCCATCCCTAGGTATATAAAACACAAAAATGGCATATATTTATTATAAACTATACAGTTTTCTTAATATTTTTTATCTACAAAAATATTTTAGGACAATATTTTAACATTAAATCCTGAATAACCAGGTTTAAAATTTACAGACATACATGTAGGTATGCTTGTCAAAACTCGATCTGTATTCAAGGAATCCAGTTTAAAGGAGCCCCACCCAATTACAACATTATCTTTTTCTGCATTTTATACCAAAAGCCATCACCAAAATAACTTTATTCTGAAAGTTAAGTTGAATCTGACTAGTCACGCTACCCAACACTCAGGTTTGATAGCTTGAGTGGTGGGGTTGTGGCTGAGGATCGGGTTGAGGCTGAGGATCGGGTAGAGCCCCTTTAAGATTCATTATCTGATCTTAATCCAGTTTATAGATTGTGTGAGCTTCTAAAACTGGATTATCTTGAAACAATCAGAATGATAATTGAGTTTGGGTGTGAAATAAAAGCAATTTGATTCCTCATAATTATGAAAATACAGGACTGTATTTTACAATTGCCTTCCATACCTTAACTTGAACCTGAAATTAAATTTAAAGAATGTTTAAAAACATCAAAATTTCATCAGCAATTTGATCAGCCAGTCCGATGCAAAGCGACATCTCTGAAGTAAAGACTTAATTTAATGGCGTTATTAAAGCTGGCAGAATAGTTACGGGCTCAACGGATACATTCATATGAATCGGAGTGATCTAAACTAGGAAGATGAAATATTGGTGAAAAAATTGGTACATTAATTCAAGTGCATGTACAGCTAAAACACAATAAATAATTACAATTTTTGTACTACATCACAATTTCATCATTAAAAAAAAGACACTTCGCATCATTTTCTACTTGGCACTTCAGAAAGGCTTTCCCAATGCTCTGTACATGGTGTTTTTCCATCATACAAAATATGTTCCATGAAATTCCTACAAAATGTTACTAACATTAACAAACCAAATACACGGAGAGAGGTAAATGGTGCACTTTGAGTTGAGTTTGCTCAATGGAGGACCCGTGAAGCCAGTTTGGAAAAATCAATGCAGTGTTTGCATGTTAATACTATAGACTCCATAAAGACCATGTCCCTATTTCAACAGGTTTAGTATAATCGAAACTACAATTATCCTCCAACTTTGAAATTTTGTCTCCTGAATACATATTTTTGCAAATCCATTTTAAAGGGCTCTAAAAAGAATATTCAGAATGGAATTTAAGCCGATTTTTGTCATTGGTAAAATTTGCGAAACATACACGCAAATTTCTTACTTCGCAGTGTATTATAGATATTTAATATAGACTACTTAGGGCAATAATGAATTATAAACTTTGGATGTCTGGAATTTGCCAAAGTATTCATCTTAAAACTTGGTACATTAATGTAAAATTTTGCCAAGTGGGTTCAAGGTGGCCAAAAATAAACAAAATCAACTCAACTGGCAAAAAAATGGTAACAAACTGATCAATGTTTATCATAGCTGAGGCTTTAAGGTTGGACAAAAAAAAGGAAATTGTCTGTCTTTCATTTGTGAAAATTTGTCTTTCATTTGTGAAAATTAATGAGTTCATGCTCCTGAGAAACACTTTCAACAGTCCAAAATCATTAATATGGAGTCTGTGTTGCACAGTATAGAAATACTGAAAGTAAACTTGCATCATCCCCCCGGCCAGATGGTAATCTCAGAAGACCTTTGACCTTGGTCTATGACCTTTGACATCATGCACATATGGAGAAACCCATACTGCACCTTAACCCCAAGTCTAATATAAAACTGGATTTGATTAAGCCCAAATTAATTGGTCGAGCTATGAGTTGCAAAAACATTGGGCAAGAGGCAGTCGAGCGCAATATTTTAAAACTCGTAGCAAGACCAATTAATATTGGGAGTAAATCATCTAATTTTATCATTATCATGTTTTGGATCCAATATTTTCACACACTTGGACTCCTCAAAAACATGATAATGGTTTAAATCGGACTGAAACTTTTCGAAGGAGATGTGAAAAACTGACATACATTTACATATGGATGCTATCGCAAAATCCCCCTCTGCTTTTCAAGCCAGGGGGATAAAAATGTTGCTTGTTAAGGTGGGAAATAGCCATGTTTAGTCTATCAGATCAAACTGGAGAATGGGGATAAAGAAAGCTGTTTAAGCTACCCAACCTCTTCAGCCAAATCTTGATAAACACTGATCAGGTTTTGAAGAATAAGAGTTCCCTTGAAATTACTGTTGTATTTTTTTACACCCTCCCCTTAGCTCAAGGCACATATGAAGCTTGTAACATCTTGCACACTTCTACATTCTCACCACTGAACAAATACAAGAAAATGACAAACTCAACTTTGGATTTAAAGCTTGAGACCACAAATGCAGGTAACAAGGATGCAGGAGAGCCCGAATGGCCTGGAAAAGTGTGAATTGGGGCTAAAAGCCTCCAAAACGGGCTGAAAATAAATTCTGTAAATTTGAGCAACGAAAACCTAAATTTTGGCTATTACCTGAAAACTTGCACCCCAGGTAACTATTTAGCGGCATAACTTCATTTTGCCTCCAATGACACTTGCCTGTAATCATGATTAAACACTTAGCTGCTAAGAAAGTCTTTGTCCTTATTACCTTGAGAGACTAGTGTCGGGACCTTGGGCGACTGACCACATAATGTTAAAAGCTGATGGAAGCTAGATGCCTACAAGTTACTTCTTTAGATACACCCTTCTACTATTAACTAAGCAAAGAAATCTAAAGTTCCTTGATCTTGCTGTAAGCTATTCATTTAAGATCTGGGAATCTTATGAACCATGGACTGCTTTTCTGGTACAGATCACCTGGTCTATTCCTTTGTTCTAACAGTATCATTGAATTCAAATAAACCAAGCCAGATGAATGTGCTTAAAGGTGCAACAAGAGATTTCAAATAACAGGTGTCCCGAAAAAATTTGAAAACTCTGATTTTGGCACTGGTGTAAAGCTTTATTTAAAAAATATCCCATCTGTAAGGATTAAGCTGAGAACTGTTTCTTTGGTACATAAATTGTGAAATTTCTAATTTTGTATAGGAGCAAATACGAAATTCAGACTGTTTTCTATTGAAATATAAGCATATACAAATGGCCTTTTGTTTTCATTTTAAGTTATTTCTGTATCAAATAAAAAGAGGTAGGGAAACTTTTGAGCATCTAATCTATATGAAATCACTACAAATCACAAAAATATGGATGACTTGAAATCTCTCATTGCACCTTTAAATCAGGGCATAGGTATTCTTAGGACTGCAGGCTGACATAATGGTTCATCGACTCGCCTTTCACCAATGCAGCCCAGGTTTGATCGTACATGAATTTGGTTGACGATCCATACCCATCTTCGTAGGTTTTCTTGCACATCCTACAAAATTTGATCCCAAAACAAACCCATGCCCTGGGTGGGTAGACGAAGATCAACTCGTTCAGATTTCTTTACTTTTTAAACTAGTAAAATTACTGTTGAATTCTAGGCTTTGAAACAATTTGGGAAAGGTCATCGGATCAAATCAAGACAGACATTGCCTTCATTAACAAGATAATAGTTAACTTTGTAAGTGCCTACATGCGTCTATTACAGTGCAGCAAAAATCTATGACAACACTACTTCCGATTGATCGCCAAATGTGACGGCTAGTTTTGCCTGCCCAACTCAATGTATTTTGTCAATTAATCGCGGTGTTCTCTGTAACTGGATGGTTGTTTATTTCCACATGTCTTTACTACTCACTCTTTGAGTTGGGTAAAATTCATATCAAAATTCAAGGAGTGGAAATTTCCCTTTATTGTTCATTCCCTGTTTTTATGCACTATGCAATCAGCGGTGGAATCCACGGGCCCGTCATTGCCACGAAGTGAAAATGTAGCATTAGCAGTGCAATTAAATTCTGGATTTTCAACAGGAATCAAAATTTATTTCAATATTTCGACTCATTATTTACGTGAATGTAGCCCACTGTCCAGATATGGGTCAAAATTTGAAAAAGCTGGGACAGTGGGGTACGCCTCACTAGTGACTGCATTTACATTTGCCCAAGCTTATCTTATGATACTATACCCTGCCATACTGTAAAAACATGGGTAGAGTATGATGCATTTTAAGCAGAGGAAATGTGTGTATATGTGCAGTTCTCAAGACAGTAGGGCTTAGCTGATGAGAATGTAGGAGTCTGCAGTGCATGTTACCCTAAAAGACTAGTTTTACATGATTTTGTTTATTCTGTACAAAAGACGCCCTCGTCGTTTCAAGGTTTGGATGCATCAGTTTCTTTCTACACGAATACAAACACTAATATTATGCCATTTGGAGACAAAGCATGACACAAAATTGCCCACTTTATGGTCTTTGCAAAGTTCAGTTAACTTTCATTGAACAGAAAAATTGAATACAGTTTCTGGAATCAGCTCAAAGATTGTAATTTTTCTGTCGGCATTTAAAATATGAAGCAATGAATAGCCTTTCACAATGGCAATAAGTACTAAAACACCTCGACTTCATATAGGAATCACTTTTAAAAAATAATTAACATTTTTTTTACAATTAATAAATAACTTCTCGTATTTAAGTTTTGCAAAACAAATAGTGCAATTCTATAACAGGAGTTCAGTGACTTCTCTGAATGTTACAGATATACTATATGCTTTTTCAACAAGGACGGTTCAAAGCGTGGCACAGGTATATGTAGTATGATACTGGTTGAACTGGGAGGTGAGTGCTAAAAAGAGTTGCATGTCCTTTAAGTTAATACTTGCACTTTGGTTGTCTATCTGTGTGTGCCATACATGCTACAGATTTGTTAAATGTTTACTATCAATATTTTCTTTAAAAGTGTTGTTACCAGAGAGTAAACAGAGGAAAAAGGGGAAGTAGTCAATTCTGAAAATCCAAATTGACCCGAAGCGTGAAGGCCAAATTTAGGTTAGCATCGTGACGCTCAGGGAAAACATAAATTTTCTACGTGTTTTGGGGTACAAGACCCCAAGCTCCAGGGGACTATTTTCTTACGTGATTTTGGGTACAAGACCCTTTCCAAAATAAATGGTACTAAAACTGTGTTGTGATGCAGTTAACTTTCAGAACACTTTATCTCAGAAATGGATTTTTGGTCGGGCGCCTTAGCGACCCCCGACTATCGAAACCACTGCTCTCAAATTGCGAAGGAAGGGTTATTCTATAGCTGAAGGTTATTTCATTAAATGCTTCTTATGAAAAGGATCTACGTACTCCTATTAATTTTGGAGTTCTAGAGTTGGGTGTGTAATGCCGATGAATTTCAGGACAAAGACTACATAATTGGCATGTGAAAGCTTAAAAAAAGATTCTTTGATGTTCGTCTTGTGAAGATGCTGTTATGGGCGTTTGGTTTAAAAACGTTCAGGGATTAGATAAAGGGGGTGAGAGTAACAAATAGGGAGAGTTAAAGTAGAAAATGATCAGGCAACGTAGAGTCTTATACTTTACGTTAATGATGTGAAAGCTTTACCAGTATGTGTGATATATTTAAGAGAAGTTTAGGTAACACATCTTGATTTGAAAAGGAAGGAAGGTGTACTACATGAAATTAAAGCTTAAAATTTGAGGATTCAGTTACACACATTTGCGCCCAATTGGGCGTTTTTTTTTTCTATTTTTTATTTGAAATGAAGGAAGGGTAAATGATGGTAAATTAAGCTTATACTGGGATCAGTTAAAACAGTTTGCGCCCAATTGGGCGTTTTTCTTTTTCTGGATTTGAAATGATAGGAAGGTGGACCTATGGTAACGTAAGCTTATAAACTTGCGGGATTCAGTTTTAAGAATTTTGCGCCCCAATGGCATTCTTTTTCTATTGTCGTTATGAAAATGACAGGAAGGTGTAACCTGGTAAACAAGGATACTCGTACTTATTAAGCGATTGCGTAAAATATGTCCCAGCCGAATGTCGCGATCACTAACAGGCGATAAATGCAACTACAAAAACCCACCACCCTCCCAAAACCCAGCAACACCCATCTAATCCCAACACCCTGCAAACCCACCCCTTCCCCAACACCCACCACTCAAAACCGGACAACACCCACCCCCTCCCAACACCCCACAACTCACCAACACCCAAACCCTCCCCAACACTCGGCAACACCACCCCACCCCCAACACCCCGCAATACCTAAGCCCCTCCCCAACACCCCAACCCTCCCTATGGAAAGAAAGTCTCATTGTAGCGAAGGAATTGCATATCCATGTACCGTTTCAGCGAACAGCAAGTACGCATATTTAATAGTCCTTGCAGCCTACGCGCTGGCCGCATATTCAATACTTCAAATGGCATACAGAGGCCCATGATCGCTTTCATGCGCGCAGGAGGACGGAAGTGCGGCATCCAATGTAGAGTGTCAAAAATATAGGAATGACGCTGATATTTGCATATAATTAGCTCATTTGGATACTCAATTCGCCCAAATGCCCAAAATGTAATCAGGTCGAAAACTTTCAGCCTGTCCTTCCCCCAGTTACATCATTATAGCCTTACGGAAACTCCAGAAAGAAAAACTTGTCACACAGGCCTCTGCAGGAACATTCATTAAATTATGCAAATTAGTACTCATTCGCATACTTAGCCCAAATAATCGGTCAAAACTCACAACCGCTTATTCCCACGTACATTCGCCCTTAATAATCCAGAATAAATCGACACAACAGGGTTTAACATTTTATCACTCGAGGACGGACGACTGAGGAGAACGGCACGGAGAACGTTTGCTCTTTTATAGTTCCCGTCCCGAACGTTGTTAGGCGGGGACAATTAAAGCTTTTATAACTTGGGGAGTCCAGTTTTAAAACATTTTGCGCCCCATGGGCGTTTTTGATGTCTTTATTTGAAATGATAGGAAGGTGTACCCTATGTTAATTTAAAGCCTATAAACTGGGGGGATTCATTTAACCTTTTGCGCCCATGGGCGTTTTTAATGTGTTGTATGTCTCGTAAAAAGTTATGCTGGAGACGACAGTTTTTTAAATACTTGTTTTGTACATTCGGTTATTGTTTTTTATTACGCCAACAATCCGGAATCCAGAAATTTCCGAAAAACAGTTACATCTGTGTTCATGTTGATTTAATATTGAATTTTGAACCATCTAACTTCCAACTTTATTGTTCATTATGAAAAGCCCCACACACACAACTCCACCAAGGTTTCTACTTATGTGTGCTAATTACAGCTACTGTTTGTCAATTTACATGTTAAAATACGTGTTCATATGAATTGGCACTTTTCACATGGCTCATTTAGGAAATAAGCACACATCATGCTTAGTCTATTTCGCACACATTCGAGAACGTAGCCCCATGCTACGAAAAAGCCATATAATAAGATAAAATAAACAAGATAACAAAAAAAAAAACCCGGGGGACAAAGCCACAAGAGGGTTTATTATTTAACCAGGATATGCACTTTTTCCTGAAACAGCAAAAACCAGATTCAAGCGGGCCCCTATGTTTTGAGGGCAGGGTAACTTCTTATTGTACGTTTTGTTGCACCACCCAAGTGGGCCCAATATAGTTGGCAAAGTCCTGACAACACATTTAGAGACATCGCGAGTATTATGTTGTGCAGTTACGAGTGAAACAATTTGTATGCCACATGATGTTCATCAGACTCGACTTTTTGCATATTAGGATTGTAGGAATCTTTTTAGAGGCTTGTTTTCTTCTGTTTTTGGTATTAAGTATTATAAAAAAATTGCTGCTCAGACGAGGGAATTGGCGGAACTGCGACACTGATAACTGTGATGCACAGAGATTTAGTGCCGTATTGCTGCACAACAGTAGGACAATGTACTACGGTTATGATGTGGCATTACGTAATCGCGCATGCGGTGCGACGAAAAAGCTAATCCATTGAAATACAGTAACAAGCAGAATCAAAGTTTTTTGTGCTAAGGTACAGTTACATATGTTTATCTTAGTTATTTGTGTAGTAAGAGCCCTGTGTGTGCATATAGACAAAACTGGCCAAAAAATCCAACTTGCTTGAAAAAATGGCAAAAACATGAATGTTCGGTGGTTTTTTAGGATTTTTGCATTTGCATACGTCACTGTTGACGTCACTGGGAGTATAACAGGTATGTTTGTACTTGTTGGTATCATTGGACTCGGGCGGGTCATGCTATTCAATATACCAAATATGATAGTTCATAAATATGTTCCGAGTTAATAGGGACCCCTCCCCAAGTGGTGGATGGGTCCAAACAGCATGGCTTTTTAGGGTTAAAGCTCAAATGTACCAACCCATCCTAGCTGCTTGAAGCTCGTGCATAACCAGATACACTGATACACTATCTAACAGTCTCACGTGAGATCTTACATGAGATAGGCGACAACTAATCCTGGCTGTTGTATAAACCTGCGCACTGAATAATGGCTTTCCAACTTACCTTCTAAGATCCCACTTGTTTTTTCTAGATGTTTTCTGAGTTTGAGAACGTTTCACAGCATGGCAAAAATGAATGCACTGAAAAAACTCTTAGAAATTTGATTAAAAGGGAAATAAAAGCACATTGGGTACTTCGAGCCGTCTCTGCCCAACCAGATTTATTTCAAATTTATTACTTTCTCACTCTCCTTAAAACTCATCGAGCTCAACACATAGGGCTTAATCAAGTCATGTCCACTTCATTATCTCTGTTCAAAACAAGTATACTAGGACTAAGTATGAAGTGTTGCCTTTAACACTTGGGTCTCACTCCAGTTCATCGACCACTGTAGCTTTTTATGGGATCTAGTATCTAAGCACCTTGTGTATGAATGCTTTGCAAAGGCTAACACATATGCACCTGTTATGGCATTTAGTTAATATGATGTTATAGCCCTTGTAGCTTCACTGGGAAACTAATTACATAGCATGCGGAGCTAGGACAATTTGACGTGGCATCGGGATTTCTGATATTGTAACTGGCAATCAGTAGTACCCATTTATTGTGCCCTTGCAACACTCTACAACTCATAGGCATAAAACACGAAGTGCCTGCCGTCAGAAACTACTGCATATGCCAGATTTTAACTTTGTTTTATGTGGACACAATGAACAAAACAAACAGAAAATTGTGCCACCAAACAGAAAGGGGAAGGTTCTATGTGTTCGTCAATTTGCAAAAACGGGTTTGCTAAGGTAACTACAAGGCAAGATTTTGATGTGGCGATGCAAAATTAATCAAATGGAAGTAATTTGAATAGCCACAGAATTCCACAAGATGGAATCTGTTAAGCACCTGCAACAAATTGAGGGATGTAGTAGGGTCGTTAGGTGACTCTGGAATTTGTTCTCCAAAATTAATGGTCTCCGAGCTGCGCGAGTAAATCGTAGCCTCCGGAGGACATATCTTTCTCTCTGTGCAAGGTGCAACGCGAATTTCAAAAAACAAGTGTCCCATTAAAAAAGTGAAAATTGTATGATTTTTGCATTGTGTAAAGCTACTATCAAAAAAAATCCCTTGAAAAATAATTGGCTGAGAACTGTTTCGTTGGTACAACACTTAGAAATTCTAAAATATAGGGAACATATGAATTTCAGCCCTATGTGTTCTAGTCCAATATAAGCATATACAAACACCTTATGTTTTCATTTTTGAGCGTGATTTCTTGTAGCCCCATAAAGGTATTATGGAATCTATTGCGGGTCTAAGTCTATGACACATCACAACACATCACAGGAAATATGGTTGACTTGAACTCTCGTTTGCACCTTAAGGTAGGATTATCAACTATATGTCCCCTCCAGGAACAATAAAGATAACATCAACTCAACACCAAATCATGTGTGAACATGTATTTAGCATTAAGAAAAAAGCTTTCGTACACATCGCTTGCAAAATTCAAGTGGCTCGTTTTATTTCTACGTTTTACTTTCTTTGAAAAATTTCCTAAATTTTTGAGTAATATTCTTTCTAGAAAGAAAGCAGGCCCTGTGGTGTCAAACTTAGGACGTAGGTTTCTAAAAAATCTAAGTCCTTCTCAATGGAGTTCTATTAAAGATGCGGATTTTTTGACAATTTATTAATTTTTCTTTTAGAACATAAAAACCCCATGCCTTAAAATAGAAACACCTAACACCAAAGACAAGGACAATTTGAAATTGATCTCTTTAAGGCTGGTTGGTTATTTGAGTTGGTTATCAAGGAGTACGCGAAGCGACTTTAAAAACTCAGAGTCGAGTGGTCGTCTGCGATTTAGTAGTGCAAAATTCATGAGAGGTTTTTCCCCCTGCGTTTACGCGAATTTGTAACGCATTCATAAAATCGCGTAGAACTCGGATGTTGCTAGGACTCGTCTAAGAACGCGCCTGATTAATTACGCGTCTCACCTTTTACGCACCCATTTTTTGTTTTGCTGCGTGACATATAGGCGTAAAATAACGCGAGACGCAGTGCCTCTAGTAAAGACGGAACTTTCCCTCTAAAAATGTCCTTTTTTGACGATTTTCAGGAAAATACGGTGACACCATTTTTTTATTTCGGTATTTTCAAGTATGCAACTTAGACCTAAACATATGTGAAAATCAGGAAAACGATCGGCCCCTTTGTTATCTTTTTGGGGCACTTTAGTATCAGTGCATCACATTTTCCCAAAGAGTTGCGTGGTAAATAATGTACAATTTTGAGCAAAATGTACTTTTTGAAAGTTGTTTTTCTCAAAAACGAATACGGTAAGCCATATTTTTTATTTCGGATTTGTTATCAGCACAAATGAATGTACTATATCAAATTTTAAAGAAATTCTTCGGCCCATTTAAATCATGATGCCAACACTTAATATGATACCTATTTGTTAAAATTGAAGGTGGAGTTCTTTCGAGCAAATATATTACAGTATTTGTCCAAATCCCTTGGATGTGTAACTATGTATGCCCGCTTTCCTGCTCCTTCCCGCCAATATGACGCACTGTTGAATTGCAAGTAAGCGCAGTTCAAGCAAAGAGATATGCGCGCATATGTAATATCCAACGGATTAAAAAAAAAACAGATCGGTATTTTAGGGCTTCAACAATTATTGGCAAATACTAACATTACCTAAACACTACTTATTTGGTTGTTTGTGTGTCTCTTGTGCTCTGCAATTTCTTTGTAGTGCACTTTTGTGTGTTTTGTTTGTTTTCAGCTCTTTTTAATTCATTAAAGTGCATATTGTCTTCTGTCCCCTGAAGCTCTGCCTCCAACGCTCTGCCTTGGTGTCTGCTAAATTGTGCTCTTTAATTCATTAAAGGGATTAGCAACGATTTGTTATTCTGAAACATCGAAAAAATCATCAAAATTCATATTTTTATATTTTTGTTACTGGCATGGATATGCGAACATAACCTACAAGTGGTTGGCTTGAAACCCGTGTATTAAAGACAAGGCAGTACTTTTTATCTGATTCTGTAATTTCTATACGTGCGTATCAAAATTCCGACTTGAGATCAAAAGGCCTTTCCTGGTGAATATCACAGATTTTCAGCATAATATTGTGCTCCATGATCAATACAGTTTGACCTCAAACAAAAACATTGATTTTGTTTATGCTGTACTGGTGTAAACCACAATCAGCTGTTTAGTGCAGATTTTGAGACGCCATCGCTGTATGTCTATTTGCGGGAGACGGTATAACAGATTTCCTCAAATACTTAATTTTTTCACTATTTGGTGTTTTTTTTCCTACATTAAAGCAGTTATATGGAATTGTAAACACTTATCCCTGATTTATAAGTTAAAAACATGCATTTCCACAAGTTTCGATTCTCTCGCATTATCGCTGCCAATCCCTTTAAGTGCACTTTTGTTGTCTGTCTTGTTACCGGTTTCTCATGTTTTTCCCCCACACAAGGTTGTTACACTTTGCTAAATCTTCCTTTGATAATATACTCTAGGTGTCCTCCTGTATCAATTTGATCCTTGCATGGTTTTGTACCTCGTCCATTGGATTCACCATTACCTACTCGCACTACTTATATTTTTCAAATTCAATACATTTGGAACCATATGAAACTAATCTTATATATAATCTACAACTTGAGAAAAAAATTATACAATATAGTTTTTCAGCAATTTCTCTAATGTGTAAAAAACAGTCCCTGTAGAAGTCTATGGGAAATTGAAACCATAAAATTTGAAATATCTAAAAAATGCAAGTTTGGAAAAAGATTAAAGTTGGCATATATGTTTCCGTTATTGTTACCATCTTCATTTAACCAATTTTCAACAAACTGACCAGGACGCCAAGGCCGATAATCCTAACTTAAAGGAGGATGATCTGATTTAAGTATAAATTTTTATTTTGATAGATTGGCCTTCACCCCAAAACCCCATCTCTAAAGTTCCGCGCCAATATTTCAAACCATTTTGACGCGAGAGCTAAAAATGTGATTTTGTAATCCCAATAGAGTGCTGTGTAAAATATCGGTCGACCAAAAAGGGAAATTTTTTTGCTCATAACATCCGAACCAACCATCCTTTAGCCCGAAGATTTCACAGAGAAAATGAGAAAAATAGCTTTCTTCTGATACCAAAATTTTGACCACTTCCGGTAAAATCCTGGGTCCCTGGGGACGAGGCCATTAGTGATCAGACCATGGACCTTTAATTTGCAAAGCTTGTATACGAATGCTTCCCAAAGAGGCACCATATAGATCAGAATTTGGCAGCAGAGTTGAAGGTTACAAGGATTCTATAGTTCTTTGTATAAGTACAGGCATCATGAAGTTTCGCACTTTCAGTAACAGAAAAGATGGAGATTTTAAAGGAAGGTAATCAAAATTGAAATTTCAGCTAAGATTGAATGCAATTTTGTTGAATTTTTTGTTACTGACATGATCAAAGTTGTTTATACCCTATGCAACACCACACCAAACTACAAAGCAAAGGCAAAGAAAAACAGCCTTTCTTTTCCATATCAAATGGTCTAAACCCTGGTAAATTCATTTGTTATAACCCAAGTTCTCAGTTTTCACATGGTTTCTCTGATGAGTTTTTTGGAAGTGATTTCAAAACCATGGACCGAAGACTAGGCTTGTTTGGACTTCTGGCAAAAATGGACAAAACTAATAGAAACTCCTATTAAGTCGGGCAAACATTAAGAATTTTTATTTAGTGGGCGGGGTTTAGTATGTAAACATGCAATATCATTGGTTGTTGCCTGTCTAATGTGAGATATTATGTGCGGCTATACTTCGTCCGGCTTGAACTAAGGAGTGACGTCATAGCTTTCACGCAGTCTTAAACATGCGCATCGTAGTAAGTTGCAACTGTAATCGCGAGCGTACAAAGTCGGCGTGCGCGATACGCATGCACAATAGCTGCGCGAAAGCTATGACATCACTCCTTAGTTCAAGCTGGACGAAGTATAGTATGCGTTGGTTCATTTTTTAGAGTGGGGGAGGGGAATATTTTTATTATTGAAATCAAAAATATTTTTGGCTTTTAAAACAAGCAAAACTAAATAATGAGAATAAAAGATAGGATTTGTTGTTTTGCCTATCTTATATGGTGTCATAATGGATGAGCTGTCCAATAATTATTTTTATTGTAGTTGTGCCAGCGAACCACTACACAAAATATTGGACTGTCCATCCAATATAACACGATATTAGATAGAGAATAAAAGATAGAAATTGTTGTTTTGCCTTAAGTAATATAGACAGCTTGTGAACACTAAAACACATTTTCTAATGAATCACTTTTAACAGAGTTGTTATTCAACTATTCCTCCAAATTTAAAACTCAAAATGTATAAATAGTGGCGTTCGGTCTTCTGGATCTGGGTCTTTTACAAAGCAGGTCCTGCATCATGTTTAAATTACCCTTGATTCACATTTTGAATCTGATTACACTTTTCAGTGCAATATTTTATCTTCCTAGAATAGAAAGAAAAATTCAACAAAACATGAAGGACATGGTGAATTTGACCAATTTTCCTTTTATGTCGAACTTTTTTTGACCAAATAATGGCAAAAAATATCTGGATATTTCCATGAAAAAAATTAGATACTTAATTAGCATATTTTACGCCCAAAATCTAATCAGGTCGAGAACTCATCAACGCGCTTCTTTCCACCAAGTTACATCATTGTTGCCCTTACGGAACTCCAGATAAATCGTATACAACATGGGTTAACATTTTTGTTACAGACGGACGACGGACGACGAACAGACGCTGCTCATTTTATAGTCCCCGTTCCGAACTCGTTCGGGGGGAGGGGGGACAATTAAGAAAAAGTTTTCACTACATGACTCTATAGTCAATTTCCATTTTTACATCACACTAAGGTAAATTATACTTAAAAGAAAATGTTTTTTGGTGAAAAAAGCTCAAAATTATATTTCTTTTCAGTTTTTACCACTTATGCTAGCATAAACTGGTAAATAGGCATTTGGTCAAGTAAAACCCATGGTTAAACTTTTTTCACAGAACATACAGTGGATTCATGATGCCATTATCACAGAACCCAAAATATCCTTGAAGAAACTATCAAAACACCGTCCTCAAGCACATACAAGCTGCCCAATTATTCATGCAACACATGGACAAACAGCTTATTTGCTTTACACCGCAAATACTTGAGTCCAGTTACAGTTAGAATTAAAATCATAAGTCTAACAATATGGTATTACACAAGCACCACTTGTGATTTTTTGTTTTCAGTATTATTTAAGAAATACACCCCCTTTTACATTGTTTTTGGTTACATATCAGATATGTACATGAAGAAATTGCATTTAAAAAGGCGTCATGAAAAAAACATGCCATATTCAAGTTTAAACAAGACACTCCCATCACGTTCTGCTTTAACAGCTTGGGTATTGTTGTCCATTAAGTGATTTAATATAAGCATGATGAAAAAATAAATCAGATTATTGGAAACGATAGAATACATTTGTTGTATTTGTTGCATTTGGTGTCATGCACAGATAGAGATAGCTAACTTCAAAATGTTTTTTAAAATGTTTAAAAGTTTGTTTTTTCCAGTTTTTCATCTGTCATTTTTGTAATACAAAGAAAACTTACTGTAATGATGGATTTAAAATATTTACAAATACATTTATGGGTATCATGTTCAATCTTAGTTGTCAAATGCCTTCCTAATTTCTCAAGTACCAGAAAAGTGGTTTTAATAGCACAGGAATGGGAACCTACTTTTGACAAATAACCTGAAAAGTGATTTTTGTTTATCAACCCTTGATCTAAGATGTGAATACTACTTTATTCCAACCCTAAAAAATACTGCAAGTAAACTTGTATCATCCCCCTGGCAAGATGGTAGTCTGGAATGTGACCTCAGATGACCTTTGACCTTGGTCCATGACCTTTGACATCATCCACATATGAAGGAACCCCTATTACACCTTAACCCCCAACACAAAAAACGAAAGCCTAACCAAACTGTAACACATGCACATATACACATACATACGGACCTCCGCACCTTTGCAATATCCCCCACTGCTTTTCAAGCTAGGTGGATAATAAGGAGTACCAGTTTAGATAAAACGGATCCTGACAAGGAAGACTAACTTTTTGGTTCAGATTTAGGTGCAACGAGACTACGAGAGATTTCAAGTCATCCACATTTGCTGTGATATGTAGTGATTTCATATAGATTAGACATGCAATAGATTTCCTACCTGCAAGATATAACTTAAAATGAAAACAAAACATGATTTGTATACGGTTGTATTTGAATAGAAAACATGGGCTGAATCTCAATTTGCTCCTTTCACAATTTTTATAGCAAAGAAACAGTCTCAGCTTAATCATTTAAGATGGGGATATTTTTGATAGAAAGCTTTACACCAGTGCAAAAATCAGAATTTTCACATTTTTGGGGGACACAATTTATTTGATATCTCTCGTTGCACCTTTAACTGTTTAATTGAGTTTTTCAAGCATTAAAATAAAAATGAAATAAATCGACCAAGGCCCATCTAACCCACCCCAGAACTGTATTCACACCAAATTTAAAGGGCTATAATAGTCCTCCAAAAAGCAGGAAGCCACAGATCCATGGGAAATTCTCTTGCCTGGGTATTGTCCACAGATTTGTAATGTCCCCCAAAATGCAGGTAAATAATAACATTTGTCGACCATCTCTCTAAACTAAGAATTACTCATTTATTTTTTTTTTACTTCCAACATAGTTCTCTCGGCAAAGATTAGAATCCGTGTCATTTTTTTCTGGAACAAGTTTGTAAACTCTATTGTATAACTGCGACTATTTCTAACTCCAAATACATTTCGCAGGTTTAGTGCAAGAAGGCCCCTCTGCAATAGCTCCCATGGTGTTAGATGTCGGTAGTATAACACTTAATCAGAACACAACTGACAAATGGCAGCTATGCACGATGGGGGACTTCTTGCACTAAACCCGCGTTTGACTAAACAACTCATAACTTGTCCTGGCACAGATAGATAAAGTAGATTGTCCTTAAAACCCAAAGCAATTTTCTAACGAGAAGTTTCCACATTTCCTTACAGGCACACCTGCCGAACTCTGAATGCACCGTCTATGAACTAATCAAGGTCAACTACTTGAAGATTACATTGGCAACAATCACGGTTTTCCAACCCACATCTGGGGGGCGTTTTGCTCTTTGCTCGACTGCTTTACTGTCAAGCCTCCTTTCGATACGCAAGTGATTTCAATTTCAGCAGCACTTTAAGATTTATGGCTTGTCATTTCACTCTATTTTTTTTTTCTATATTCATTTAGCAAGTAGAATAAATTAAGAGAGGCCGCTACAATACTTAGCCAAAATTTACTGCACACGTCCTTTCACTCCAATGGTAGAAAATGCACTTTTGAAAACACTTCATCCAAAAAGCTGGACAATGCATAAAGATTAACAACTGGCGATTATGCAATAAGCCCAGTCTAAATGCGAGAATAGAAGCTTCTGAAGCCTCCATGGATGTCCTTACCTAAAATAATTGTTTTCATGCTAGTAAACCATGTGTATTCCGATTTCTTTCTAATATTTGCAAAAGTGTTATTTTTCTAAATTTACTTCTTGGGGAATTCCCAACCACCACCACCCCCCTCCCCCCAGGGTCAACAAAAAAAGGGTTAAAGGGTCTTTAAGTAAAACTTTAGCTCAAAAGTAGGTCTGTCTTGGGGGGTGGGTGGTTGCATCATGTCTGAAAAATGGGTCTGTCTCAGAGCTGGCTTAACTAAACAACATCAATGCTGAAAGGCCTTAACCGTGATACAATATAATGTTCCCGAGTTTGTTTAAAAGCAGACTGATAGCATCAAACCTACATTTGGCAAGAAAAAAGCCTCAAGGCTTAAGAATACAGATTATGCTCCCTTAACACTACTGGCAACTTGCATAAGCAGAAGTGGTTTGTTTTCCTCACCACAGCTCAAACAAGGACACAAATGAGTATCATTAAAGGTACAATGCGAGATGTCACCATGATCAAGTGTCACTAAAAAACCAAAAGCACTGATTTTTGCCAGGAAAAAGCTTTCCATCAAAAGTAACCCTTTGAAAGGGGATTAACCTGAGAAATGTTTAGTTGAGTACAAGAAATTTCTCAATTTCGTGGTATAGGGAGGCAAAACAAAATTCGGCCTGTTTTTATTGAAATATAAGCAAATCAGAATCACCATTTTCTTTCTTTTGTAAAAGCATTCGAGCCAAATACAAGCAAGAAAATCTAGGATAGTGTCTACTCTATATGAAATTACTATTAATACACATATTTGGGTGCTCAAAATCTATTGTTGCACCTTTAAACCCTGACAGAAAGGCAGCACATGTTCTGAAGAGAACTACTTTCAACCACAACTTCCCTGTAAAAACAGATTATATTTTTTTATTGCCTTCATATTTAGGAATTGGCTCATCTGATTGACAGATATGAATACCTATTTCTCGACTTGGAAGTAACAAAGTGCTAAATGAAACTTGAGGTGCACAGACAGACATGCTTCCTATGTCTATACCCTTCTGCACATCAAATCAAAAAAACAAGCTGCCTCTTGTCAGAATGAGTGTACCACTAAGATGTATGTTAGCTTATAAATTTAATTTAGGAGAGCATTTGAATGGTATAGATCTACTACAGATTTTTTATGAAAACCACGGCAGATGATTAAAGCAATAAAGCAATCATTTTGAAGAGTGCCCCCAATTTTCAAAATTTGAGTTTTTGCACAACGTGGTGTGGTCAATTGTCTAAGTAAACTCGACCTGTGGAGTGTGGTATGCGCATTGTATAAAAGAAACAATTTGCAATTAAATCGGTATCCCTGATTGTAAATTAATGGAAGCGGATGGAAACGCCAAATTTTGCCCGTCCATGTGAAATAGTGCCACCCCACTTAAATGACCTCTAACTTGAATGCCTGAACGACGAACACTAATGGTGAGCGTTAGATACGTACATAGCGCAATTTCCGGCTTATTTCAAAATGGAAGGACGTTTCCAGCAAATTCCAGGAGCTGTTGAATTGTTATCAGAGATCTCCAATGTTAATTATTCCAATTACAAAAATTTCTGTTTTGTGACAAGGTTGAGCTCTGACTCATTTACAGGTTTAGTTTAGTTGTCAATTACCAATGCAACGGTGCAAAATCTCAAAATATCAGAAAAATTGGCGGGCACCTTCAAAAAATGTGCCTGTTATGGATTTAAGAGAAACCCTCTCCTATCCATGCTAGTCTGAAATGGAGATGTGTATGTATGTGTGCTGATGTTGGGGGGGGGTTAGACAATTCCAACCCCGACTGGTAATTGCTCCGTCCCAGGACCATAACCAAACTGTTCCCACTTGAAAACTGATCAATTCTGACTCAGGGAATGCATGATTGGTCCCCACCCACCCCCCCCCATATTTTAAATTGTGTACAACTACCATTACATATTGCTTTAGTGCTTTCATCGTCTAGAGTCAGTTGAGTCGGTACGAAAGTATAACACGCATAACAACTGTCTCTGAATGTGGTGACCACTGACTCGAGGAAGAAGAAGAAAAAATGGAGTAATCATACTATAAGGCGTTTTACCACATTCTCCTTTAAAATAACCTACATAAAAAGAGGTAAAATGACTTCAAGGGGAGAGGGCTCGATAAGATTATGAAGTTTTCATCTTGATGGAAAATTGCCTTAACCTCACAAACCCATTTCTGTGAAATCTGTCAAGTTTTGATGCCGATATTTCACTCAGTTTTGTGTGAGAGCTCAAACATGATTTTGTGGGCCCCAAAGGGTCATATGTAAATTAATATTGGCGTACAATTTCGCTACATACTTTCCACACCAAACATCCTGTAGCCTTAGCTTCATGCAAATGAGAAAAAATAGCGTTTTTTATACACCAAATTTTTAAAATTCAGGTACCAAATCTGGGGTTCTGGGGACGAGGATATTATGATCGGGCCATATTTACGAGTGATATTGCTTGAGACCCCTGGCTAATATATAATGTTGCTAAAATCTGGCCTGTGTCATTTCTAAGTGTGGTACACTGTTGGGGACCACTCCATGCTCAATTTTATTGTGAATATGATAGTACAGGACCAAAGATGTAGTGGTTCACACAGCAAATGAAGCTTAAAACCACATTGATGTAAATTGCGATCTCATTGCCTATTCTTGACTTATTTAAGAGAGCAACATACAGTCTGGTATACACAACAATTTATTTTTGACCAAAATTAGGTTAACCTTAATTTTTAAAATTTGAAAATTGTCCCACAAGAAATAACAAGCATGTTCTTTAAATTTAAATTTCATGATTCACCATGAGTTAACTCAGAAAATGTGTAATGATTAGGCTTGCAAACTTTAGGTGGGTCGTTAGCTAAGCTTTTTTTTACTTTTAACTCTTGTAGTTTTTGATTTAAAGGGTAACTTGTTGGCACCTTTTCACAACGTTAAGCTTTCAGCATTTTAGGGAAACACAGTAGCTTAACCACTAGTCACCCCATGTGCAAATGAGCTTTGAGCTCTGTAGGATTATTTTAGTAATTTTATCCATTATTTACCATTTTGGTCACATGTTATGTTTTTACCACAGCAGCCGACAACATCCCGCTGTGCTATTGTTATGAGTGTCCTTGTTCAAATAAGAGTCTCTGCAACAGAACTTTTAGTAGGCGTTCTGTGGATGACTTTGTATTTTTCCGGGTGTAATTATACGGGTTTTAAAAACAAAAAATATGTGACCGGTTAGAAGTTTTTCTGTTGAACGGTTTCGCGTGGTATAAAAAGAACCATTTTAGACGAATTAATCCTACACGGACATCGATTTTTCTTGGGAAATGAGAAGTTAAGTTAGTATGTCCGGTTTTGACATGGCAGCAGGTAGTGCGTGAACTGAGTTGGTTTGGATCCATGCACAGCAGGACTTTGCTGGCTGCTGTGTGTTTTACACAAAATGTGGATTACTGGTTCACATTTTTTAAATGAAATTACGAATGGCATTCAATCTTCAAACTAACAGCAGGTGAAGCTATGACAAATTTTGACCCAATCTACACCACAAATGTTGTACGATTTTCCTGGATAATCGTACAACCTCTCCGAATGAGGGAATCAGTTAACATCTTTAAGAAAGTGACATGATAAAAAAAAAATCTGGGACATCCAACACATGACGTCAGGAAAGGGAATACGCGTACGTATGTTTTGCTCAAATAAATCCGCACACAGCAGTATGCTGTGAATTGAGATGAATCTGTCCACCCCATAGCAGGGACAAATCTGGATTTTTAAATTTGGTTTTAATACTATAAAATAGGTTAGAAATATTTGCTGCAGGTTTGAAGAAAATACCATACACTCTTTAAACCTTTAAAAAAATCAGTGATTGGGATTCACCGATTACGGACATCATTGCCCAATTTTTTTTCCCGAATGAAATATAGAGGCAACGGCAGGGTAATTGAGATGTTCCAACATTACACTAAAAAAATCACCATTACTGAATCTCCGGTTGAGTCTACAAATTAAGCCATACAATTGCCGACTCAAGATCCTACTCAATGGCGCCATGCAAACTAGGTGAATTACATTTGTCTCTCCACATGTTTTGTCTTTTTTGTCTGCTCCCACTGGACAGCACATTTAAATAACTTTTTAATAATTCTTGAAGAACACATCTGTTACACCTACTCCAGTTAATTCAAGCTTTGTTCCAACTTTTGGTAAATTTACTAACTTTGTTCCATCTTGAGTTTGTAGTAGCGTGGGTGCGGTTCGATTTCTCAAAATGTATGAAAACAGTATCGCCTCGTCTTTACATTTTGTGTTATCAGTTTAAAGTAACATTTTCGATCACTTAAAGGGATTAGCAGCGATTGCTAATCCGAAACATCGAAAAAATCATCAAAATTCATATTTTATATTTTTGTTACTGGCATGGATATGCGAACATAACCTGCAAGTGGTTGACTTGAAATCCATGTATTAAAGACAAGGCAGTACTTTTTATCTGATTCTGTAATTTCTATACGTGCGTATCAAATTCCGATTTGAGATCAAAAAAGCCTTTCCCGGTGAATATCACAGATTTTCAGCGTGATATTGTACACCATGATGAATACATTTTGACCACTAACACAGACATTATTGATCTTTGTTTATTCTGTACTGTTGTAAACCACAATCAGCTGTTTAGTGCAGATTTTGAGACGCCGTCGCTCTATGTCTATTTGGGGGAGACGGTATGATAAATTTCCTCAAATACTTCATTTTTTTCTCTTTGGTGGTTTGTTTCTACATTAAGCAGTTATATGGAATTGTACACACTTATCCCGGATTTATGCTTTTTTCCCCTCCACTTTTTTTGATTCTCTCGCATCATCGCTGCTAATCCCTTTAAGCATTTATTCGTTAATGATGAGCTGCCATTTGTTGTGGCAGTCAATGTATCGTAGCTAACAGCAGCTTGTGCTCTAACCGAATTAACTTGCATGTCAATTATCGGGTTGTGGCAATATCAATCATGCCACAAAACACCTCTCAAAACAAATTCAGATCGTGGTATGAAAACAAATATTTCCTCATTTTATACCAAATGTCATGGGGAAAAACTTGGTATAAGCAAAAAACAAACCACCACACTAAACATCTGAATACTGCAGATGGCTTCTACACAAATAATGCAGATCAAACCAACAGACAAACAGTGTGTCTGTGTGCGTACATTTACATGCATGCATACACGCTTGTATAACCAGAAACACCACTCACCTGTAATATGGTAAAGTTTTCCAGTACACTGTTCATCATATATTTCTCAGGCAGGTGCTTGAGTTTATGGATAAAGTTGATCATGTATTCGCACATCGGTGCCCGGTGGGTGGATCCTGTACACAAACCGACCGTTATCAAAAACCTTGCATATTCCGTTCTCTGACAAGAAAGAAACATATGAATTGATTGTAAACCAACTTATGTGTTAAAGGGTTTACGTCAACATTTGGTTTATGGTTGAAATGCACTATTGTTTGCTCCTCTTGGACAACTTGTTTTTTAAACATTTGGTCTTCTGTGTCAATATTTTGCAGGTGTTTTCCATCTAGGCAAATGCACATATTTACTTGTTAAGTTTGCAGAATTTATTCAACAGTCTAGATATCCTAGGGGAAATGTACTGACTACATTATATTTGCTATTGTCTGTGAAGGACAATTTCAGGTTCAATGAGAGTCGTATTGGAATTTTGCGTTGGCAAGGCCATCTTGTTGAAATATTCTCAAACTTTACAAATATGTTACTTTTGGGTTGGGTGAGTGGGTGGGAGAGGAGGGGGGGGGAGGAAGAGGAGAGGGGAGGGGAGGGATAGGGAGAAAGGGGGGGAGGGGGAGGGAAGAAAGGGGAAGGATGGGAGAGGGAACAAGGGGAGGGGTGAGGGGAAAAGGGGGAGGGTTGGGGGAAAGGGGGAGGGGAAGGGGGTGGGGGGTTAAGGGGAGGGAAGGGGAACGGGGGTGGGCCAGAAAACATTCTTTGAGCACCTAAACATCACTTTCCACAATTCTCTTTGCAGTTCTTGAGCCAAAGAGTAAAAAACTTCACAACCAAGACAGGCTCCACACGGTCTTAAAAAGTAGTCTATTCACACTTCAGTGCATGTTCGCTTGGAAATATGACTGTTCCAAAAAGATCAATCAACATTACCTTGAGCATTTGATAAAGCTTCCCATTACATGTAACTCATAACACTAATACAACTGCTTAATGAATTTCATCGCACCGCACAAGCCTCGTGACATAACAGGTTGGCCGTGTGGAAAATGGTCTTCCGATGGGAAATTCTAACATTTGACAACATCAGAGGCAATGCAATAAAAACATCCATGCCGTCTGCTGTCTGATTGTGTGTATAACTATCACTTATGTAGAGGTGAATGTCAGACACAGCAGTCAAGATAAAATTAATGGCGAAATGTCTTATTTTACATCGACAGATTTTATGGTTCGAGTCGGGGAGGAGAGGGGCAAAGGCCATTTTTGGTCCAGTTGGTGTTTTCAATCAATGTTCAGCCCCCAAAGCCCGAACATTTTAAAACAAAGGCGAACTGTATTACGCGATGCGTAAAATATTGTCCCCGCCGAATGTCGCGATCACTAACATGAGAATAAATGAACTACAACACCCCACCCCCTCCCCAACCCACTCCGCACCACCCCACCCAATACCCCATAGCATGGCCTCCCCTTCCCCAACACCACGAACATGCCCCAAACTCCCCTCCACAACACCCGCAACACCCTACCCCCTCCCCACACCCTACCCCTCCCCAACACCTCACCCCTCCACCCAACACTCCCACCCCCCTCCCCAACACCCCCTCCCTAACACCATGCAAAACCCCCACACCGTTCCCCACACATGCAACACAACACCCCCTCGCCAAAACCCTGCCACACCCCACACCCTCCCCAATACCCGCCAATACCTAACCCTCCCCAAACACCCTAGAACATAGTAGTCTCAGTAGCGAAGGAATTTGCCTACCGGACATACCGTTTAGAGATACAACAATTACGCATCTTTAATTAGCTCATTTGCCATTTACCTAAGCCCACTGGCCGCATATATCACATACTTTCAAATTGCCCAAAGAAGATGTGGCCATGATAGGCTTTCAAGCAGCACAGGAATTTTGAGTATTCCAATGTTCAATGTCAAAAATTATAGCAATTACGCTGGATTTTGCATATTTAATGAGTCATTGCCTACTCAATTTGCCCAATACGCCCAAAATCAAATCAGGTCGAGAAACTCTTCAGCCAGCTTCCTTCCACCAAGGTTACATCATTATACGCCTTACGGACTCCAGACAGAAACTTGTACACGGCCTCCTTACAGGAAAATTTTCATAAATATGCAAAATGAGATACGTAATTAGCTTATTTTACGCCCCCAAAATCTAATCAGGTCCAGAACTCATCAACACGTTCTTCCACCAAGTTACATCATTGTAGCCTTACGGAACTCCAGATAAATCGTAACAAAAGGGTTACAGTTTTTTATCACGACGGATGAACGGACGGACGCTGCCTGCTCATTTTATAGTCCCCGTTCCGAACTGTTCGGCGGGGGGGGGGGAAAACAAGCATTGTGCATTTCTGGGAACTAATGACTGGTTTAAAGGGGCATGTCATGATCCACAGTTCTGTCCCTTCCAACCTACCTCAGAAATTTGAAGATTTTTACATCATATGAACCATTAGCCTTAATTAGTAATCCATGTGTACCAAATCTTAATGCAAATTGCGTCCGTACCTGTAGAAATTCCTGGCTTGTATTTTCTGTCCCAGTATGGTGGCGTATGGGACCGTGGGAAACAAAGCATTTGCACATAACACAAACGCAAGCTTGGAATCAACGAATTTTGGTGATTACGTTTTTCCTCAAGGATATATAGTGAAACAATTAATAAAACAGAAGTGCTGGAATCGCAAAGCACCTTTAATATCGTATAGTCCGGCTTGGCTTCAATAACTTGCTTATGCAAATCCCAAAATTGAGCTGGAATGAAACCATATTTCTTATTGGAATACTTTTTGTAATATTAAGTGGATCTTCCCAGTTACCTTTAATTGCGTGTTACATGGCATAATATGTTAATAAGATTATTATAAGAGGGCACTTCCTCGCCACACTTGCATTTAGGGTAGTGTCCACACCCAGGTCTTGTTTCATTTACTTATATCATATTCACACGTGAGACACAAAGAGATTCTTTTGAAGAAATACTGATTATAAAAAAGACAAAAAATACATCAGTCCTTAGACCACTTGTTCGCCTGTTGTCACGGTTTGTGATGATAGGCCTCACATGACCTTTGAATTTAGTGAACTTTGACCTCAAACAATGAGGGTTTGCAGGTTAACCATAAACCAAGTTTGGTTCCAATTGACTAAACTTTTCAAATGAGGTCAATTTTCATTTTCAGCTAATGTAAATCACTTTATCTCACATGCCTTTGACCCTTGGTATTGTGACCTTTGACCTCATAACAAATGGGGGTGCCAAGTGGCCCCGTGACCTAAGTTTTGGTTTAAATCCATCGAGTATGTGGATTATTACAGGCCAATGGTTCACCCGTTTTCACAACAAAGACAACAACAGACGTGAACAGAGACAGAGCAACTAACTGCCACTAACAACAAACAGTGGCAAAGTAATCCCTATGTGTCTCCTTGCCTTAAGCAGGCGACACAAAAAAAAGAAAATTTGAAAGTTTTTGAAAAATGTTGTTGCCTAATCAGAGAAACTTGCCTGAATAAGCGATTTGAAGATACAAAAATACTTAGTCTTTATTACAAAACAATGACATTCGGATAATTCAATTAAGCGGATTAAAATACTTTCGCAACATTAAAAAACACACACATGGCTGCATAAAAATGAGAGGCTTTTTCCTTACAAACATCTGGTCTTTGAAGTTATAGTAATAGTTCACTTCTGTAGACAAAATTATACTGTTGTTACTTTGGAATAAAATTGAATTCAACTTTCATTGTGCATTTGTGCAAGCTTGAGTGGTTCATTTCCCAAGCTATAATTCTCGGACACCAGTCCCATCCAAGCCAGGGGAGTTTGTGCAATTATCCCATTAAAAGGTTGGTAGTATCATCAAATGACTTACAACTTTGTTGAATTGTGTTTTTTTTCCACAACATTTTTTTTTTTTAACTTATTACTTGTTACAAACATGCCGAGATCCTGTTCCAGCTGGTCATCATTGCGTCCATGACGCACTTTTTCAGGGACGTACTATCGACTCCTCAACAAAGCCCTCGCGCGTCTGTAGCGCAGAATTTCACAGTACATCAGCATTAATACACGACTTTTCACTTCTATCGGCTCAGTATTTTCCTTCAAGTTATTTTAAAAAAAAAAACAATGTGATGTTCTCCCCTAGGTTTAACAATACCATACCAATGTCAATGAGCGACCTCTCACAAAATGCAACGGGTTTTCTGATGGCAATAAATTCGGGAAACCCAGAGAGACCCGTTGGCATGGTTTCAGTGCCGGCTTCATCCTAAGGAAATCGGATGTAATGTAACACCCACCCCAAGCGGAAACATCAAAAACATTTGGATAATTGAACAAGTTTCATTTCAAACCTCTGTTCAAGATCATTAACGATTAAAACAAATTAATAAACACCAGTGCAAAAAACTCAAGTAAAAAATAAAATAACCTTAAAATATGAATAAAATAATCTTCATAAAAAATTCAGAGCAAGGACTTAAAATTTGGAAGAAAAATACTAAGAAAAAACCAACTTAAAAACAGCACGTGGTGGAAGCCCTGCCCAGCAAAACGGGAAACCCGGCCCTGATGGGGAAATCCCCTCTTGGGAAAAATGGCATAACGGTACATGTGGATTCTGTCGGAAGTCATACTTTGAATCATGGAGGTAGAAAATGTCCATGGTGCCCAAGTGGACTGGTCTTTACTCGGAGATACAAACAGGTTATCGTTCTCACTCAGTAAATAATTAAAACTGACTCGTCTTTATTCCAGGTCCAATAAGAATTCAAAGGGAACATTGTGTGTGTTTGTTGGGGATTTCAAGCCCATGACCCATCGGTTTGCAGGCTTTGTGTGTGCCGACGACTAGGCGTTAGAATAATGACAACAGGGGTTTTGTTAGCTGCTTTAAATGCTGACAGGTAATTTAAAGTTTTATCAGGCCTGGTTTTAGCTTGCAACAAGCATTTTGTTATTTTCAATTTACCAAATATCTCGTGTGTACTTTAGCTCATTTACTTAGAACTAGGCATATTTTCATTTTAAGTCAGGTGAATTTAAAAGAGTTAAATGTTTAATCCCTGGAAAATGATGAGAAAGTCCAGATAATTGTTTAGGATGCGGCCATAAAGCTTGATCGATGACGATTGGTAATTGAAATTGACCAAAGATGTCAGTGTAAAATTGCCAGTAAGAAAGGGAGTCGGAAGCACTAGGAAGGGTGTTTAGTTGTAGTAGGTAAAGTAAAAATACAACTTTGTTTGTAGCATGGAAAAATACTGTGTGAACCTGTTTTGGTTCCGCAAATGTTCAGTGCAACTTTAGGTGAATTGGGTTCGCAGCGAATTTCCGGCACGAAGATTGACTTCTCGAAATGAAAATATGATCCGAACGCAAAAAATCGAGGCCGGACGCAAATTGGTTTACTAGCGTGAAAACTTGGGCGTCCATTTGGACGCGACGATTTTCAGCGCTTACGGGAACCCTGTAGTTAAAGGGTCGCATGTCAAAAGGTGGTACACATTTTGTGTTACCTGGTCAAAATTGTAAAAACAATTTTCTTTTGGATATGTTAAGAGGGTATTGTCAAACTTAATATACACACACATTTTACCTTCAAAAGGCTTGTCGTTTGGGCACTATTGATAATTAATAGTCATAGGGCCACAAGGTAATCATTATTTTCTAATGCGTTTTTCTCAAAATGGACTTCTTGTACTAAATACAGTCTTAAATTTAAGCCTCACTGTATCAAAACCAATATTTTCAGGAAGATATTATGAATACCCCAATAATCAAATTAAAGACTAAAAGTTAATTCTAAGTCATGTTACAACTTGTTAATTACATTTGAATTAATGGTTTAAGTACATTCAGTAATACTGAAGTTCCGATGAGTCCGTCTCCAAATATGTAAATAGTATTGCATCCAATTCATCAAAAAAGAAAAAGTTGTCACCTTCAGCCTGTAGTTATTAATAATAGTATAACAGTAAGTTAGCAATTGAAAAAATGTCTTACTTAGTGTAGTCAATAAGCCAATACCTTTAAGGCTTGTATTATATGTTACAGGTACATTGAACATATAAAACTTTGGGTTCTAATTGAGATCATCTTTGGAACAAATTATAGACTATGATTTACAGAGATAATGATCTTATTGACTACCAAAGATAATAATTTCATTGAACATCTTTGACATTGTAGATAATGAGTAGCGAACTCAATAGTAGTATTAATAATTAAAAAATTACCATTATTAAAACGGAAGAGAGTTACAAAAACTTCAGGCATGGACCGACGATTCAAACACCACATCTATCTTCAAGTTCTCATAAGGAGTTCAACACACATAAGAACTGATGTCTTTGGGACTAAAAAGATTGTTTACTGGGAGAGCTTGTAATGGCATTCTTTATTTTGTAATCTGGTTTAGTGATGACCTTGGTCAGGATGTAACCTTGTAACCTTTCAAAAGGGTTACCATGATGAGGGCATTCAACTGACGCAGCCATCAAAGATATTGATCCTGAAAAATCTTAAAATCATCTTGCAATTTTTACCAATCCATGAAATATGACTTTTTGAAGTCAAGTGAAGCAAGTTATAGGCCTCTCATATCAAAAAAATAAATTTGAACCCCCCAAAAGAATTCTATATAGCCAATCTAGTGTCCCAAATGGGTTATATACAAAACCAATACAACAATACAATAGCATACATAAACTAGAATCTGGATATGTACTTAAAGCATTCCTCTCCACCTCTCTCCACCTGCACATCTCCAACTGCACCGCCACCCCTTCACTACCAATTTCAAATTCAAACTGATGCCCCTATTTGATTTACCTACTTTTTAATGCGTAATTTCCTTGTATGTAACCTTATTCTTAGGCTTTCAAATGAGCCCCAAACTAGCTCAATCTAGAGCCAGGGGTTGGTCTCAATTGATATTTTTCATTCATCTCCATTCGGAAAAAAAGTTAACAACGCACCACGTTTTGCATACCCAACTTGACATGCGACCATAGGCAAAAGGTTCTTGCACTAGTTAAGTGTCAAAAAAAAACAAATTCCGCAGACCGATCTGATATGCACAGACAATGTGTTCTCGTGTACGCACCTCCCCCCCCCACACTTAACCTTGAAGCCAAACATTTACCTGTGTTTTCAAGATATCATTGTAATTCCATACTGCTATCAGGTGTCAAATTCAACTCAAGTAGCCTAGCAGAAATTCTTAAGATGTCTAGAAGTTCTACAACATTCCAAACGGCAATTTTGGACACAAACCTTTAATTGTAACAAGTTGTGTCCAATTTTAGAAATAAGCATGCAGTTTCATCTTTCTGACATTGGTATCCATTCTTACTATAGAACAGTGTGAACCATATCTATGCTTTCAGCTACACTTAAATTAATCTTGCTAAGTTTTATTTTTAAATTCAGCTTTGAAATTCAAAACATTTGCATCTGTAGGAAATTTTTGAGAAAATAATTTATTTTGACTGTACTTCCAAATCAATGTGGGCAAAATTTGGTCCCATTAATAGTTCCTTATAAAATAACTTCAATGACTTGCAATGTGTACGAGGCAAATAAAAATTGGATAGATCCTACGGCAGGCATTTTAGAACCATTGTTTTTTAGGATAACAATCGTAACAATTCCCGTAACAATGACGAGGAAACAATGCCTGTTCAACACTAAGGCTCTTCACTGCTTTCACCACAGCTACGAGAATTAATGCAATTCATGTGTCATTCTTTGGATGAACTAGTAATGCCAATCAACTATGTTCAAATAACAGAGTATAATCTGTACATTGAGGACTGAGCTAAGAGTATTTACCATGTTGCATTTGCACTTGTTTTAATCCAACTCACAAGCAACATGTTGATTAAAAATACTTGTTGCATGGATGATTGGGCCCTGTAGATCAACTGAATTGGTATTCCCAGATCACAGTATAACATTTTGAGTATTAACATTTAACGACAACATTTTGAGAGTCATGATTGGTCTTTGACTTCTATGAATTGTGCAAGTTGAATACTCTATTTAACCAATTTCTCAACTTGCTCAATTAGATCAGTGTATTGCTAGGACCATGACTAATTTGATTTCAAAGGATCCCTGTTAATGAAATTAGGATTGCGACCAAGAGGCATTTCATGATAGCCTTGTTCCTATCTCAAAAATGTGTGTATGTACCGAATCCTTAAAAACAATATTTTCTCTACAAGATTGTTGTACGTAAAGAGATAGAAATTACAACAGTGGTCTACGGGATACTGCCTTCAAAGCATTTATTGAAATGCCATAATGCACCAAAAACTGTAAACTTGCAAAAAATAAGTTTTTTTCAACAATACCTAAACACCATAAATTAACAAAACACTAAAATCATAAAACGCAACTAACATTCATAGGATAAACCCTTAGCAATGGATGACAAGCATGTTTTAAGGGCTTTGAGTGTTCGAGGATGGGAGGTTTGAGGAGGGACGTCCAAAGACTTGGAAAAGCAGGCAGCACGTGGAGGAGGATGAGTAGGAGGGTTGGGTTGAGGATGGAGGATGCATGAATCGGGCGATTAGTAGAATGAGGGTGTACTGTAAGGGCAGTTGCTTTGAGTGTGAGGCTGAATACGGCCCACCCCTTCACGGGGATAAAACAGTATTTAAAAACTTTGGATTTACTACTACACAACTACTCACAAATTCAGATTTTTTTTTAATTGTACTCGTAAAAAATAAGCTTAGTTACCTCAACTTTTTCTACAACTTGCTGACAAATGAGCACACTTTGTTGAATTGAACAGCTATTGTCATATTGTCAGGACTTTCATATCTGTATCAAACACAAAATTAGAAGTTCAAATTGACGTACACTTTATTAACAGATTCCCAAACGTCAAGGGGCATGCAAAGAAGACATATCTTTATACACATGATTGGTCTTGCTCTAATACTGACAGTAACTAGTGACATGACAAGTTTACAACTTCAGACAAAAGCCTACAGAAACTGCTTTAAATTGCCTTAAGATAGATAAGTGTCAAAATTGTCTAAACTAGAAGTTTTAAGAAAACATTAGTGATACAGAGGGAGATAAAAATCAGGGTCGATTTGGAACAATGGTTGTTTAAACGATGCCTTGTTATCAAATTGAGTGTGTATTGGGTTCTTCTACTTAATATGAGGAGCCGTGAGTATGCATGCATATCACCAAGTTTCATTGGAAACAAAACTTGTGGTTTTAACAGTTAGAAGGATACTTGCATATTGCAAATCCCATCACTACTCGCTAATATGATGATTAACCATAAATGGAAGTTTTTGTCTGAAACTTCAGAAAGAAAAATGGATTTGAAGACGCTGAACTTTCAGGATGCCAAATGAGGGAAAAAAAAAGCTTTTCATCCTATTGTTACAAGTGCACTACTTCGGAAAGTCATTGGGGTCCCCAAAACAATCAGAACAAGCCCCCTTTAAACAGCAAGAACACAATTTGGACAAACTGATGAAGAGGGTCAAGCAATAGCTATCACCTCTGTAAAAACAAGAAAAACCACGCCCAAATTCTTGCCATCAGGCCTTACAAGGGCAAATTTGGCTTGGCAAAATCTGTAACGTATAATAAATGAGACATTCGAAAATGTTGAATCGCCCCCGTTCGTCCCCATTTTCGTAATTCTACCAGAAAATGTTTGGGCATGACTGCTCGACCCCTAAACTGCAGGCCATAGAGAAGTCGACCCAACAAATCTGGGGAGCTTCTAGTATGAACATCACAATCTAGTGGATAGGTTTGAATGCCTACCAGATGATGGCCTAAAAAAACAAAATGATTTGATGATTTCCTTGTGACAGAGGAAATAATGTTAAAGCACTTTGATCTTATGTTAAGGCGCTATATAAAAATACCGCATTATTTTGAAAGTCCCCATGACATTAAAATCCGTTTTGGACAGTCATCTTATTGGATTTCACTTTCTACTTGACTGAATGCTTAAACTTACGCTATTATTTATTCAACGGAGGTAGGTACAGCTAATATCTTACAAAGAAGCAATCTTTTAATTAAACCCCTTACCATCTTTCACCTTAAGAATTATTTAATTGCACAAATTTTCTAATCTTGCAATTTGTGTGTGGGAACATTTTTCAAAAAAAAAAAAGAAAATGACAATAAACTAAAATTTCCTCAATTAAAAGCAGCAGATACCAATTGAGTAATCTAAAATACACAATATTTCATAGTTTGTTGCAAATGAAGTTTTTAAAAGGTGGTATACTAATAAATCTAATCATCACAAAATGGGAGTTGTTCAAACCACACCCACCCACAGATGACTGCAAGGCCCTTTTACATGCAGCTTAAGTTAGCATCATAATTTCAAGTTGATCATTCCAAATCCGATATTTACCAAAAAAAGAAAATTGTTGACGAACAAAAAATGAGTTCTGAATGCAAAAGAAAAACCAGAGCATCAATGAGCAGATAAGCCTATAATATTATGCCACTCAAAAGACAACTGCATGGATTCAAATGACATCTATAATCTTTGACTTTTATACATACATACTTCAGTTAAAGAGTTTACTAAGTCGTGTTGATGTTGTCAATTGGTTTTCCCATCCTCTCTGTTGCTGTAATTTGATAAAATTTCTTTTAATTACGTCAACAAGTTATTGTTATGAAGATAGTCTTAATGTAACTTACTACACTGGTTTACTATTTAAAGGGACACTTCAACCATTTTCAGAATAGGACATCCCCATATTTTAAAGCCAGGTTTTGGCTCTTATATTATTACCAGAGTATTAAATCACATCTGAGATGACATTACAGCCCAAAAAAGTTGTTTTTATATGTATAAAATAAAATGCACCTTAATCATTGCAATATTAAATGTTACTTCAGTGTCATACGTGATGTGAACCCACAAAAATATCCACACTAATCTGAGCTTTAATTTCTTTCTTTTTTTAAATTCATTGAAATGGTATGGATTCAGTGAAGTACGGCTATCAATAGCCCCATCATGAAGTAGGCCCTATGTATACTTAGACTTAACATGTATTTAGATTGTATGTACCCAGAACCACAAATATGCCCATTTTAAGGGCAATAATTTTATGGAAAAACCTGTTTATATGCCTCTTCAACTTCCAAGGAACAGTGCCTCAAATATTTGCTGTAATGTAAGAATACAGAAAATTTAATCGGCGAATGGAGTATGCTCCATGTGTGCCTGCATTTTTGGGAGTGTCAGTCTGTCTGTGAATCTTTTTACCCACACTTTAATGAGAGTAACTTCTTCAATCTCTTACTTGTTCCCTAATCTCAGTCTTCACTTTGCCTGATAGTTTCAATTTCAATACAATTTAGTCAAATGCATAAGACTTTTATTATATTTGTTTGTAATAACACTCGTCATGATTGCTTACAAATGATGATATATCAACCAATTATTTCTCAATTCCCAATACAGCAGAAATCATCAATGTATGCATTGGGACAGGAATGCACCATGGGGTTGTAAAAATGTCAGGGTTTTATGTGTAAAGGGGGGGGGATCGCTCATTCCGGCGAAATTGAGAATAGTGATACTGTGTAAATTCTAGTCAACAGAGGCCACTGTGTGATGTAATTCCCAATAACAAAAACACCATATTAAACAATGACAACAAGTTTAAAAGATGAGTTTCAAATTATAAATAATATTGTTCATATTTTGACTTTTATTTGACAAAATGGAAACAAAAATGTTTTGAAAAGATATAATCAAACTGAAAAGGGTGATTACTTTATTTTTAAAATACACAGGAATGTGAAAGTGCCACCAATACTTGCATGGCAGGTCCCCTTTAAGAATGGGATTTTTGGGAATCCTATGATGGCATCACGTGACATATGAGGTGGACTTGTTCCAAAAAAGAGCATGTGCAGAACTTCAACACCCTCGGAGATAGCTGTGTGTTGTAAGGCCACTTATGACTGGTTGGAGGTGAGAGAATTTTGGCTGTTTCAAGTGTGCCATGGTTTGCAAGCAAACATTAATTATCTTTAGTAGGATGAAGTGCAGTGGGAAAAATGCTTTTGATTCTGGAAGACTTTCCCTAAATAAAACAACATGAAACTGGTAATAAGATATAGAATGATAATGGCATATTGTAGGGCTAATGCTGTTTTATGAATAAAAATAAACATCTTTTAAGAGAAAACTTTTTAAAACTTTGTTTAACTTTTTATATCAATAACAGGCTTATTCACAATAAACAAAAAACCTTCAATTTATTAAAATGTGGTAATGGAGTGAGTCGGCCTCAATACTAAATTTTGACTTGTTTGAGCAAGCATTTAATGTAAGCAGCTTGAGGTAAGCATTGCCGTTTATAATAGAGCCTACTGATTTTTTCAAACAATGGCATGCTACAGAACGGGAAAATAATAAAACCGCATCATACTTTTGCATCATTGTTAATAAACAGCCTCTCATAGAAAGACATTTTCCTCTAAAGTACTTTAAGATGCTGATGTACTATTAAGTTAATCTGTGGCTTATTTCTCTGTTCAAAATCTGTTAAACTTGTTATCTTAATTCTTGTAAACCACTTCAAAGAGTAGAAACATGCCGGACACAAAGTGGGGTTTTTTTTTTAACATAACTAAAACATTCACACAATTGCAATACAACTTCCAAGATCAAGTGTAATGAAATAGGTCGTAGAAATTATGTTCTTATTGCCGAGAAAAACTATAGTGTTGAAAGACAAAATAATGCTTATCTATTACTATTTAGTCCATGTCTTAACCAATTATTTAATTTGCCACATTAAATAAGAAAGTTAATTTAAAAAAGCTAAGTGCCTGATCATGTTTTTGTGACAATACTATAACAAGATAAAATAGTCAACAAACAAATAATTTCCTGTGAGTTTGTGATGAAAAGGTATTGGACAAAGTATTGTTCAGCTAATCATCTCCCAAACTCTAAAGTCCTAAGACGATGAAAATGACTGGAAACATATAACCACTAGTTTAAGCATAAAAACCAAGGATGGTCAAGTGAACCAAATTGTATATTATATAGAGCAAGCCACTAGAATGTCAAATTTGCAAGTGAGAGTTCTAATTGAAGTTGATAACATAACTGTTCTTATCTAGCTAGAGTTACTGCCAAGTGGTTATCAATTAGGCTGCAAATGCAATGCCTCTCTAGGCCAGCATTGATAATGCATAGCTTTCAGCTTTCACATAGCATGCATCTACATTGTAGGACAACAGACAATTCAGCATAATCTTTGCCTACCAACACAATTCATGCCAAAAACACAGAAGGCCGAACAAAATGCCCCAAAACTCAACATCTGCTCAGAATTTTCAAAATCCACTACATAACTTTTCAAAGGAATGTCATTACTTGCATACCTGCGAGTTTCAAAAGAATTGGACAAGACATGAGAGACTAGTTTATGAGAGAACATTGGGTTTCCTACTCTTATTTGCTACATGATGACAATAGCCTATATTATAGGCTAAAAAAGTAATATATTCTTTTTTGATGTGTTATAAGTCTCTGGACACCCCTTTTGTGTATGGTTAAAGGCACTATCAGTGATTTGCAAAATCAGAAAATCGAAAAAATCATCAAAAATCAGATTTTTGCGTGTCTGTAACAAGTACCGGTACCCAACATATTCTACAAATGATTGGGCCAGAAGCAACCTAATAAGGACAAAATCGGACATATTAGTCATTACTGTCCGTTCGGACACTTACTACAACACGAACTGAATGGAGAGTCATATCTTTAAACACTGTAGTTTGCTTCCTTTTCTGTCAATTCTTCAGTTGAAGAAAGTAACTTATGAGGGTTCTACGGACTTATACTTCATTTTTAAACCATCTCTTCAAATTTCAAATATTTTGACTCTTTCGGATGAATCACTGATAGTGTCTTTAATATCAAGACCACAAAAAACAAACTCTTTATTGCAAATACCTTTATTAAACAAAACTAAATGCAATTTTGTGATGCTCCATGTGAGTCCAGACAACAGCTGCACATAACTAATAACATTCAAATGAGTTCTTCAAAATTACAGTGAAATTTCTTATATAACACCACATGACAGTTCTATGGTATAATCATCCCTGTTAATATTATTTCAAACTGATAGTGCCGGGCTTTGCCGACAGGGCCCGGGGGTGGAGATGCAAACCCCTAAAATTCCACAAAAGGTCCACTTTTTGCAGAATTTAAGAATAGATTAAAATTCCTCGGCTTTCGTGCTCACTATATTAAAAGAATCTCTGTGGGCCACCAATCAGAACATAATTATGCAAATTGCATTCACACCCCCAACCACCCAACAAGTCCTAGAGGAACGATTCCGTTGCCATTTTCAACATGAAAAGATAATCTTGTCAGAAAAATGTTTGGTGTATGGACTGTGTTTACCCATAACCCAATAAATTCCTCCCTAGGCCATTGTCCACATCTTTACACTTACCAAAAAAATGTTGGGCACCCTCACTAATATTCTTGGTAGAATAAAATATGACTACCGCCCATGTTTCTTTTATTTGCTTTGCTGTTAATATTCAATTCAACACTTTCCTTCTTACTCTAACCTCCCTGAAATGCAAAAACTTTTTGTGCTTTCAGACACTATTTATAACTTCTACATCTAACTTCTTCCTACATTTTGACAAACGTAGCGAGACATAAACGTAGAGTACTTGACTGGACTTGTGATCCCCCTTAATCAGATTGGTTGTCATCGGATACATTTGGTGTCAGGTCATCCTAAATGGTAGGCCCAGTAGAGAGAAGACGTTTAGGGAGAATTGTAGACCGGAATTGCAAACAAATTCTCAATAAAACGATCAACCACAACTCGTCACTTCTAAGTGGTAGGATCCGATTTTATATACTAAGAAACAAAGTTAATAATCATACATACTGTTTAATAGGCCACTTATCTTAACATTGATATGGATTGCGCCTTTGATGTTTTGGTTGTAATATTGCAGAGGGATAGCAATGGCGGATACAGGATTTGGCAAAATGCCAAAAAATTACCCCGGGGGGCCTGAAAAAGGCTGTAACTGGTCCAAAATAGCAGCGTCAAATGGCTTATTTTGCAAGAATTTGCAGACTTACCGTGAGGCGCGCGCCCCTTCCCTGGACCGCGCCTGGATAGGTCACTTTCTGCAATTCTGTCTGTCCATCTTCAAAGTTGCCCTTGACTATACAGTTTCTTAATCCTTGGACTGACCATGCTGCGCGTATCTGCTGCGCGCTCTGCCTGCGCGTATCTGCCTGCGCGTATCTGCCTGCGCGTTTCTAGTTACTTGTCCAAGGGATTTTGACATACTGTATAAGAAACAAAGCTTGCAGTTTCAAGTGGAAACAGAACTGATACCAGTTTAAGAACCTTTGCTGTTCCATTTGTCTAGCCATTGCAACTAACACTGCAGATGGATCCATTTTTTTGTCCTGTATGTAAAGGATTAAAACATACATTGTCATTCCTGTAGTTACAAAATTGTGTTTATTTTTTGAGATAGCTAGGACTGGGAGCCATCTCAAAAGCCACATCTTGCAAAGGCCTTATTCCATCCTCAACTTGCATCCTTGGACCACATATTTATGTCTCATTTCATGGGGCAGCTATTCACTGACTGATTTTTTTGCTGCAATTGCTCACTCCACCTCACTCTAAAAACATAAGCGTAATAAATTAACATTTTCTGTCTAGAGGAGGATTCAAACCTATGACCTATAGACGCACACCACGCAATCCAAGCTGGGAGGAAGTCATTCTTTTGTAATACTTAAATACATTAACGGAATAAAGCGCAAACATAATCATGAATAGCGCCGCTATGAGACGAGTCGAAAAGATGTGGTCCTGGAACAAGCTGCAGACGGAACAAGTCCTCTGCTGTGTATATAACCTATACAGAATCTACCATGGTTGAGTGTTAAATCATTTTGAGTGAACATGCCCACAGGCTACTCAAGCCAATTACGGCTTGGTTCATGCCGATTGATGAAAACCAGACACAGAATGCTACAGGGGGAAAAGAAAGAAAAGTACACCTGAGTGGATTGCCACTAAGTTTGAATGGAAAAACTTGTTTCATCTTGGTATATCTTCTAAGTCTGGAAAATATTTTCTCTATATTCCTGTTTGCATGGGAATCTTGGCAAGACAGCCAACACCATTAAGTACAGATGAGGGTTGTTTTGTAGTGTTGTGCTGGAAAAATACTTCTTTTGCAAACTAAAATCGGAAAGAGTTCCATATGTACCCCTCCTCCAAATTCCACAGGATACAAATTTTTTTTATTTATGGCCTACACTAACAAATACCCCAACCCTAAAGCTAAAATTTAAAAAAATAATTTGTTACATGTAGAACTTCAAAAGGGGGGTACATATGGAACTCTTGCCCTAAAATCATTAGCATGGTGTGTGCTTGTCTTGTTTGTTAAGTATTTGTCAACTTTATAAACACCAACATCATCAACTGATTATACAAAAATAAAATCAATTCAAAATAACAAGTTTAACCCGGCCGTGTGCCCATGCCCTTGCAACACTGTAGAACCATTTACCCAACTAGTCTAAAAACATGGCTTTTCATTTTCCTGTAAACATGTGATTTTCTTTTCATTAAATGGCTCACATATGACATGATTAGATGCCACCACCCAGGAAAATAGAACACACCACCCAGGAAAATAGAACAATCTGTTGAAAGCAGTGTTTACAGATGCACACACACATGTAGTAAAGCTCAGCTAAAAAAAAAAAAAAAAAAAATTCGAGGTCATCATATAACAACAGGAGCAATAGGACACAGCACAAATCCTTTGCCTGTAGAGGTCAGTGGCCTGAATGCTATGACTTTGCTATCCACCATAGAAAATGCAAGACTGTGAGGCTGATGACTCTCAACCAATTGCTTTTAGGCATCCTAAAACGGCTCCAAACAGCCAAACGACACCCCGATTTTGGAAATCGCTCTGCATGTGTTGGACTCAGATCCATCTCTACCCACTACCAAAATTTCATCAACATACAATAAGAAATGTAAGCCCTGATTAAAAAAACACAACAACATCAAGTCCTCGCCCGTCATAACTATAACCCTAGCGTGGCTAGCACGCGAGGGTTAAACATGGCTTTTCATTTTCCTGTAAACATGTGATTTTCTTTTCATTAAATGGCTCACATATGACATGATTAGATGCCACCACCCAGGAAAATAGAACACACCACCCAGGAAAATAGAACAATCTGTTGAAAGCAGTGTTTACAGATGCACACACACATGCAGTAAAGCTCAGCTTGTATATCTATATTAGTAATGAACCAGATCTGAGTTGCCAGTCTGTCCGGCCATGTGTTTCGTTGTGCTTTAATGTGTGGAGCCGATAATTGGCACATGAGTGGGAATGACAGTCTGAGTTCTGAGATTGACAAAAATGGGGTCAAAAGTCACACAGGGGTCATTTGAGGTCAACCTGTGAAAGCTCATGTATGAATTGTGCCAGTGGTTCTTCCTACTGATCGAAAGTTAATCGACCGATACATATTTTAGAAGTGATTAATTGTTAAAGGTGCCTGTTCAGATTTTTGTCTATCATGTTGTGCACTTGATATGAGAGCCTGACACTTGTATGGACTGACCATTAAGTATCGTGGGATACAAACATGTGGTTTGATGCTAGACACATTAATGCAGCAACGCCCTATTCACTACTACCGTGTTGTTCCTAATAAACCCCCCTGCTCTAATAAATGCCCCCCTACGATTTTTGGATAAAACAATTCAAGAAAATGAGTTAAGCTTACCTAAATTGGGTCGGGACGGAAAGACTTCCATATGTACCCCCCTCGTATATATTTACATGATACAAAATTTATTTTAATTTTGGCCTTGTTTGATCAAAAACGGAATAAACAGCTAAAATAATAACATTTTATGTTGCATGTAAATATATGAGAGGGGGGTACATATGGAAGTCTTGCCGGTCGGGACTGTCGTAATCCGTATCATAATCGCTGTTGTGCACAGTTGTAATAGTTTAATTAGTATGGAACTTGAACCTCGGGAGGTGCAAAAACAGTGTCCCCCCTGCTCGTTCGTTTGTATTATTGGTAATCGGCGAAATGTGTGTAAGGTGATTTTTGCGGGATTTTTGACTTACCATTTTTGACTGTAATAAACGCCCTCCCTTTTGAAAAATGCACCGCCCTGGGGGCGTTTATTAGGAACAATACAATACGGTATGCTAATATTGTTGGTTAACCATTAAAAAGGCAGTTTTTTTGCCAGCATCATGGGGAATGGATTTGAAAGCTGAAATCATGAAGATAATGAGAAAAATACAGCCTTACATCCGATATCGGTTAATCAGGGTCCCAAAGACAATCGGAACAAGCACCTTGAACAAACAGTTTCCAGCAACAGCATACAGTAGCAGCTCCCAGACAGCTTGGGAAAAAATCAGTCCCTATGGTTCTGGTCTTGCCTGCTATAATGCAGAGGGTTCTTTGAATTGGCTTTCCTTAATAAACATTCCCAAATATTGCATTGAAAAACACTGGAAGGCTTTGGTTTTGCACTGCTGTTTTTGTAAGTTTGAAGCTAAACCAAACACAAAACTCTGTTCATTTTGGTTTCGTTCATATTTACCTAAATATTTTCATGAATCTCAACTCTTTTCCAGTATCACATTAAACCACACTCAAAAGTTATCGCATCAGTGAATAACTGTGAATTTATTGCATGCTATTGTCGGCCGAACTTACGACATAATGCACCTGTACTGCATGGTAAGCATCGACAATAAACGCCGTCAACAAGGCAGCCATGCGGTAAAATACCCATTTCACATGGCTAAATACTGGTTTTCTGCTTATTTAAAAAACACATTCTAAGTTTTATTCCAGACTGTGGAAGAGAATGGGCCAAATGCATTACCCCGATTTAAAATGTTTTTCTTATTTATTAAAATTAATATCAAAACCATGTTTTTCTGTTTGAGTTTATTCTCAATCCCAAATGTGTTTTTGAAATTACATAGTAAAAGTACAGTCATTAACTTTCTACTTTCATGCAATGGGGGGGGGGGAATCTAGATGATTCCCAAAAGTTTCTCCCCATTAAGAGAGTCCAAAGCTTACTGGAAAAGCAGCAACATTGAGATGCATTGTGAGCAAATGTCAATTGTGACTGTGTGAATATGCCTCCTGCAGTGTTTTCCCAGGCATTCATTAAGGATCTATGGTTTTGTTTTAAAGTTATACGCTTGGTTTTAAAATTCGACAAAAAATTCTGTTAACAAGAGCTGATCCGGTCCTTCTTTGGTGTATTACAGACAAGAATTATTCACTCCAAATCCTATTTAAAATTAAAGTGAAAATCTTTTGTCATTGGGTCAAATACAACATTTGTTATCCCAAGTGCATTGATCGCTTTAATAGCCTCGTCCCCAGAATTTACCGGAAGTGGTCAACATTTTGATATCTGAAGAAAGCTACTATTTTTCTCATTTACCTTGTCAAATCTTAGAGCCAAAGGATGTTTGGTTTGGAAGTTATGAGCGAAAATGTGCCCCATTTTGGTCGACTAATATTAATTTTACACAGTACTCTATGGGGCTTACAAAATCGTGTTTTTAGCTCTCGCATCAAAACGGATTGAAATATCGGCACGGAACTTTACAGGTAGGCTTTTGGAATGAAGGCCAATCTTTCAAGATGAATGAAAACAAAGCTTCATATCCTTAAATCGGACCATCCCCTTTAAAATTGTTCATGCTTGGCCATATAAACACATCCCAAAAAGTAACTCCCAACCCCTGAAATTTGTCAAGATCAAACCATACATCGATTTATACATTATGGGATATAATTGGAAGCGGTGTTTATTTACGCGTATTTTGACACCTCATTTGTGGCAATTGGCTGAGTATTCTTGAAGTTATGCCCACCTGAACCTACCCCAGGATTTAAAAGTTGCAGTAAATCCTATTGACAATTATACTGTTTACAGTTGGAATCAGTGCAATTCTCTTCTCTGCATGACTAATTCTCCTTCTCTATGAGGTTTACTGCAACTTTTAAACCTGGGGTAGGTTCGGTCAAGTGGCCATAACTCCAATAATACTCAGCTAATTGCCACAAATGAAGTGTCAAAATACGCGTAAATAAAAAACGCTTCCAACTATATGCGACGATTGTGACCTGCTCCCACAAATCCTGGACAAAGTCACCACATTACTTACGGAGAAAGAGCTCAATGAAATTGGATAAAATCCATAGAAAACAAAAGAATATCCTAAGCAAATATTGATTTTTGATGGACAAAAGAAAGTTCAATGTTTACATGTGATACATCATTTAAAGCTTGTTTTATCAGCATTTAAAATCCGTACAAATCTTATAATGAAAATTTTCCTGCTTTATCCAAGTTTTGTGGGAGCAGGTCACATATGTATAATACAATGTATCGTTTGGGACAAATTTCAGGGGTGGGGGAGATAACTTTTGGGGATATGTTTAATAATTCTACTTACTGTGCCAATGGTCAAAAGCACATTTTCAAACTTGCATATTCACAACTACAGTTAATACAATGAACTTTTTAAAATGACCCTTAGATTAACACACGTAATCCTTACCCAAAATTTAACAAGGAAGAAGGCTTCAGGTGGTCCTTTGTCGTATAATTCTTTCAAACCGCCTTTCTTCTCGGGGAATTTGTCGTATATCTGCCGGACGTCCACTGCTTCCAATAAGGGGTCTGAGTAACTGACGTTGGAACCAAGGTGGACAAACAAGTGTTTGTTGTACTGACAATAAAAAAGTAAATTAAGTTTTAATAATTAACTCGTACTCCACAAAGATAGTTACAGGATAAAACCTGAAGAGTCAATAGGAGACAAGCTTAACTATACACAATTCCTGCAAAATGATAAACAAATAGATATATATTAGAATCATGAAGTCAAGAACTGCATTGACTTTTGTTGAGACGTTGTCCAGAACATGAATACATGTTTTGTCTACCTTGGATCCCCAAGTTGTGAATAGAAATTTGTATATATTTTGGTGAAGTTTATCGCAACGAACATTGTCTCCCAACTGAACTCAAGACCAATGTGTAAAGCACAACAAGAGGAGGACAGGACAACATCCTCAATTTATGCAAATTAGCTAATTATCTCATCATTACATAAAATTCTCTAAAGTGTTGAAGTTTCAACCACTGCCATCCACCAACCCTCAATGTAAAGGTACATTGTTTTTAAAATTTTATTAGGTATGCAACAATCACATAACCCTTATCAAGTTAGCACCCAGTATATAAATGTCAATTCCCATAGCTCATTTGATAAAACAAATTAAAGGCTTTCAAACTTATTCTGCTCTAGTCATTGTAAGCAATTCAGTGATAGCATGTCATTGATAAAAAGCTAGAGAAAATGTGTGTGATGCATTGGATTATTGGCATTTGGGTCCTACAACCTGAAATTAACTTTCTTTAAGTTATGGCCAGATAGTGATGGACACGTTCCGATCCAAAAAGATGGTGGTCTATTTTGGTTCTAATATTTATAATACAACTTGTTCATTTATAGAATTCAAATTTCTCTAAAATGCCGATATTCAGTTGTTGGTCACAATCAATAGCCCTGTACCCCAACTTACCTGAAGTTGATTTTTTTATCTGACCTGTTAGCCTAAGTGACGTGTATGCGCTTAAATCTTATATGCTGAATCGGTATTCTCTTCAAGAAATTACAAATATGCAATTTATTTAAATGGACAAAAATGACAACAAAGTGACACCATCAGAATCAAATGAATTTTGGAAATAAAGCTCTTTCAAGAGTATCTAGAATCATTCACATGGGGTTGTTAAAGGGGCATTTTGTGATCCACAACCTCGTCCCCGACTTGCCTAAAAAAAGTTGATTTTTATATCATCTGAACCATTAGGCGACGAAAAAAGAAAACCCTGTTTTACGGGCGAGCGGACCTTTCGAGTAGGGTCGAAATTTTTTCTTTTTTAATTTTTTTTTCTTTTCTGGAGCTCAGAATTGGCCTAAAATAGCCCCAAAATCTGAAAAATCAAGAGATAAAATGATTTTTTTTTACAAACAAATTTTCTAAAAGAAAATTGCCAAAATTGATAAATTTGGGCTAAAAACAGGCTGATTTTACATGATTTTGGAAAAACTATAAAAAAAAATCTTAAAAACTGAAAAATCAGGGTCGGGCGGGCCCGTAAAACAGGGTTATTTATTTTCGTCGCCTTAGCCTTAATAATCCACGTGTACCTAATCATATGTGAAAATTCAGCCGTAACTAAGAAATTCGCAAATTTCCTCTCCGTAAACGGACAAATTACAGCACAGTGGCCTAGAGGATCGTGGGAAACAAGCAATTGCTCATAACACAAAATCGCAAGATCGGAATCAACTCTAATTCTTTGAATAAGCTTTTCTCAAAGATATCTAGTGAACCACAAATAAAGCATGAGGTGCTAGAATCATGAAATGCACCTTTAAGATCACAAAATTCACCTTCAATATTTATCACACTAAGGTGCTGCTACTTCAAATTACTAACACACTTACATTGTCAGCATCCCTCTGTTGTTCAAGGAATGCCTGGAACTCGACCAGTCTGAGTTTCTGTGTACCGATAGACCTGCCTTCCCATGCCGGCGGTGCCCCTGGAGCGCTGGCGGCCCCGCCGTATTCTGCCACTGCCGTGCTGCCTGGATACGTCCCTTGTGCTATGGGTGTCGCTGTAAAAGGCTTGACACTACTTGTGGAAAACAAATACACATGACACCAAGGGAATTAGAACTTGAGAATTACAATTTTGCAACAAATTTAAAATATCATCTCAATTAGCATCTGTGATGTGTATGGGGTTGTGCAGTGGCATAATTATATAATAGATTGTGCACCCACTCTGTATGATAGAGTAGGTGTGTAAGCTATAATGCCCGTTTGGATGAGGGGGACAAGTTGAAATGAGTGGGCACAATTTCCTATTTTTTCATTTTATAGAGGGGAGGTGAAAAGTTCTGGTAAAGGGGGGGCTCTGGTTACACCACTGAGGTGGTATAACAGACTAAGACAACTTTTTGGCTTTAACTTTTGGTCAGTTGAATGCCACTAATAGAATTTGTGCAATTCATTTTATTTGCTCTCATTTTAACATTAAGTGCTTCTCCTTTAACAACTTAAGTACTAGACCTATGAGGACTTCTACTTACTCTTGTGACGTTCCAGCTTGAGGGAGGCCTGGTTGCCAAAGCTGTCAAAATAAAAACGTAAGCCCATTTACTCAATGAATTACATTGCAGTTGATGGATGGTACAGATAAAAGTTGCCACAAAACAGGCATGAGAATGAACTTTTGAAAATGGGAAGCACAAGAAAAAGTCTTACCTTCATGTTACCATGACATTTTAGCAACACCAACTCTAGACCATTAACGCCAAGCCTAGGCCATTAACCTAACCCTAGATCATTACCCAAACTATTGACTGTTACCTTAACCCTACACCTCAGCTTGCACGTATGCACATGCATGCACACACACACAAATTATATCCTTAATTTTCACAAATTTGTTGCCATTATTTTAGTGCTTTTATAATTATTGATACAAGATCAAAAGCACCGCAGCCCATGGCATGATTTCAGAAATGCCGAGTTTGGAAATTTGGTAACAAATTTCAAGCCTTAATTAACCGTCTTTCTTACCGAGGCACCAGAATACGGAGGTCTGATGGGTGCCGTTGCGCCGGGTATGCCTAGTCCTAACCCCATGGCAGCTTTGTTGTGGATGGCAGTAGCGGAGACAATCTGTGCTGAAGACATGGCAGCCATACTCTGTAGAGCCTTGTCTTTGGTTGACTGGTCTTGCTGTAAATGGGCACGAACAAGACAAATTAGTAACAGCAGAAATTCTGCACGGTCAATAAAACGAAGACATTTCTAGTACATCAGGATTCAGGCTGTCAGCAGTTGTGTACCCAGAATCGTCAAAAAAAAAAAAAAAAAAAAAAAAAAAAAAAAAAAAAAAAAAAAAAAAAAAAAAAAAAAAAAAAAAAAAAAAAAAAAAAAAATCAAGTAGCCTTGTGTACATAATCCCTGGCTACAATACATGTGTACTACAGTAAAGAACAAGTACAGCATGTTGGTTGATAACAAGCGCCCTCGCTTTGACGATCCTGGGTATGCCACTGGTCAGCATGATGCAACAATGAACATCCACCATAAGCCACCTCCATCCGTTTGCCAACCTGGCTACCAAGAAAGCACACACCTCACCTAGTACACCTGGACACTTTTCTACTCTACCAAATCCAGGTGCCAGATTATAACTCTAGTGTTCAGGATGGTTAACCAACCGGGAAACAAAAAGCTAGACAGACTCCTCCACATGCAACAATGATATGACTCTCGGTTGATAACCTCTTTGCAAACATGACCAAAAGTAAAGTCATGTCTACAACAGATTGCTGACAAATATATTGTACACCCTAAGGTGAAAGTTATTGGAGGATATTGAACCTATATGCAAGATAATATCATGAACATTACTTTCAAATTTCAAAGAACCACCATTCAAATTTCAGTTGTAGATTTGAACAATCAGCTAATTCAAACCTAACTTGAAAGCAGAGGGTCTTCTGAATCCACCTCACATGTACCAGTTTTAGGAAATATCTCAAGGTTTTGTGAACCCACAAAAATCCTATTCTTAACACATAAAAACCCTTACTTTTGCACTCATTTTAGCCCACAAAGTACTAGTACTTGGGTTATTTTTAGCATGATCGTGAAATGTCTTGTGGTTCTTAACTTGAGGACCACTTTATCCTTAAGTACTGACAACATGTGTTTAGTTCAGTACCGTATAATATAGGCACATTGTAATACATTATAGGACTGACTTAAGACGCCCTCTAGTTCATACCAAAACTTATCAGTCACATTTTAGGCTTCTTCTCCCACACTCCATCTTCCCTCAAGATATGTGGAAAAATAATGCAAAATGTAAATATAAAGAGATATGCCACTGAGTTCTTTGAAGAAAACCCTGTAACATAAGCCCACAGATTGAGAGACCCTAGACATCTAATGAGACCCAGGGCAACATCCAAACAAGAGCTTACAGAGCAGGGACCCAACAATCTTGTTCAAGTTTTAGCATAGTCCCTGGAACCTTTAGTAGTTTAACCTCAATTTTTCAACTGAATTACAAAGCCTCTGTGTCAAGTCATTTTAAGCCAATACCCCCAATAGTATTTTGGTGACAATGGCAAATTCTAATTCTCATAAAATTAATTAAAGTAACATACAGTCACTACATTTCACAACTGCCGTTTCTTGAGAGGATTTCACGATCTCACATGAAGGTCCTGCTTGCGGGAACATGAAACAATGATGCTTCTTGGGTTGGACCCACAGCAGCGCGGAAGCCAGCCCCCATAATCCTTTGCGTGCGAACCATAAGCACTGCACATGAATTTGAAATTGCCAAGACCTTATCTATTCAAGTCCAAAAGAAAATAAACATGAAAGTCCGATATGCCTAGCCCGATGCCTAGACATGATGATACAAATCATACATCCTTGCCTAGACTCAGTTTCAACTTCCTAAAACTCAAGTTACTGTCCCCGGTTACCCGTTTAAGCATTCTGGCTGGTTTCAAGAAATTCTCAAGATGATGAAATATTGATAATACTGTTGAAACAAAGGGGCGCATAGCAATCATTTCTTGATCGTTCATATACTATACGTTAGAAATTGAGCCCACTAGACTTGCGCAGCTCTTGATAATCTACTAGGAACGTTTGTTGTGCGGAACTAGGATTACGTGTTTGAGAGGTTCCTGGTGGCACGGAAAAACAATTTGTAGGCGATAAGGTACTTGGGAAGGTCTTCTGAGCCGCTGTGGGTTGGACCCTTACACCACAACCCTTATGTTTATGGCAATCATACCAAATCAATTACAAAGTCTTGCTTGCATTTAAATGTTTTTTGGGAATGTTTATCAAAAAAACTTTCAATTAAACAAAAGTTTCTCAAGTTTCCCCCACTAACATTATTTCATAACCAGCATTTACCGTGAACTTTTTCCTTAAATTCCACTAAAGATTTCAATTTTTTTTTTTAGTTGAACTGATAAACTGAATTTATCAAAAAACTGAGAAACTGAGATAATCGCCCAATTATTTTACAATTCAGAAGTTTTCATTAACACATTTTCACTTGACCAACTATTTTAATCTAAAAAAAAATTTGTCAAAAAAAACCAAACTGATATCAAAAACAGTACTTATAGGTTTATGAACTATTTCTCAAAAAATTTGAAATGAGAAACTTCATTAAGGAACTGAATTTTGCAGAATTGTGGTGCAATCTGCTTGCCATACATGGCACTATCATTTACACTAACAGGATCACAAAACATTGCTATACCTGCAAGGGGCAAGACATTACTTGTGGTATAGTCATACCTTACGATTTAATATTTCCCTATGCTGCTCCGGCAGACTGGGGAAATGGACAGACACTTTAATATCGTTTTCACATCGTAAAAATTTCAATGGCACCACCGTTTTCTTTCCTACGAAACAAACTGTTGATATCGTGGAAAATTACAATCTGGACATACATGCAGTGACATAGCAGTGATGCTAATCTTGTCATTTCAAATGATGCTCAAGATATTTGATGCGATTATTTGCCGTATAATGAGTCTTCGTAATCTTAATGCGATTACAACCAGCAATGTTTCTGAAATGAGCCTTATTATATGGTCATGCCAATTACTTTTATTATTGCTGATGTTTTTAATGTTATATGCACAAGCATGACAATTTTTTGCAATCATATACCAGCTTCCATCATCAATTATAAAGAACAGCAGTCTTAATTTAACACACAGATACATGTACGATGGCAAGACAAACATTATGGTGTAATGTTCCCATCGTTCCTCTGCACAAGTACCGTATTCATTTAGAAGTCAGCATTCTGGATGGATGATTATTTCCCTCAATAAGTCAAATGGTTTCAAAATAGGATATTTTAAAAAAAAAAAAAAAAAAAATGTGGGTTGGACCCTTACACCACAACCCTTATGTTTATGGCAATCATACCAAATCAATTACAAAGTCTTGCTTGCATTTAAATGTTTTTTGGGAATGTTTATCAAAAAAACTTTCAATTAAACAAAAGTTTCTCAAGTTTCCCCCACTAACATTATTTCATAACCAGCATTTACCGTGAACTTTTTCCTTAAATTCCACTAAAGATTTCAATTTTTTTTTTTAGTTGAACTGATAAACTGAATTTATCAAAAAACTGAGAAACTGAGATAATCGCCCAATTATTTTACAATTCAGAATTTTCACTTGACCAACTATTTTAATCTAAAAAAAAATTTGTCAGGCAAGACATTACTTGTGGTATAGTCATACCTTACGATTTAATATTTCCCTATGCTGCTCCGGCAGACTGGGGAAATGGACAGACACTTTAATATCGTTTTCACATCGTAAAAATTTCAATGGCACCACCGTTTTCTTTCCTACGAAACAAACTGTTGATATCGTGGAAAATTACAATCTGGACATACATGCAGTGACATAGCAGTGATGCTAATCTTGTCATTTCAAATGATGCTCAAGATATTTGATGCGATTATTTGCCGTATAATGAGTCTTCGTAATCTTAATGCGATTACAACCAGCAATGTTTCTGAAATGAGCCTTATTATATGGTCATGCCAATTACTTTTATTATTGCTGATGTTTTTAATGTTATATGCACAAGCATGACAATTTTTTGCAATCATATACCAGCTTCCATCATCAATTATAAAGAACAGCAGTCTTAATTTAACACACAGATACATGTACGATGGCAAGACAAACATTATGGTGTAATGTTCCCATCGTTCCTCTGCACAAGTACCGTATTCATTTAGAAGTCAGCATTCTGGATGGATGATTATTTCCCTCAATAAGTCAAATGGTTTCAAAATAGGATATTTTATAGCTAAAATATTAAAAAGGTGGGCGACTGATCAACAACCTCGTCCCCTCATTTTACTACATCAAAATTGAGATTTTGATATCAGAATAAGTTTGGTTTCCCATTATTCCAGTGAAATTTTAGGCCCAGTAATATTTCCTTTTCATGTTATAAAAAAAATTATGCAAATGTGGTCGACCACATTAATTAGCAGACACTGTCCTAACACAACTGCAAAAATTTTAATTTTGAAAATTGGGGGTGCTCTTCAAAAAAAATGTGCCATTGTCACTTTTAATGGCATTGATATTTATGCAATCAGTGATTAAGTATCCCAATATTTTTTTTTTTTTTTGGTAATCACCTGGCGAAATGGAAAACCCAAAGTTGGTCCTCATGATATTTTTATTATATACTTCATTAGTAGATTCACGTTCATTGATTGGTTAAAAGAGGTTCACGAGATCAGACACAATCCTACTATACAACAACCCCAAAACGCTATTAAGCTAGAATATACTCATTAAACAAAGTCTATTAACCCTGTGATGGTGTCGACAGGTGTATTGTCGACAACATGTCTATCCCAATACTTGGTTTGCACACCACTTCTAATCACTACACACCCTGCAGATGACCGGAACTTTTCCCCTATACCTATTTTACATGTGCAGATGAAGGCGTCTCAGAAACACATATATAACCTTTCTTAAACAGCTGCGAAAATGTAAGCAATTTCATTGGCTGATCCCCGGGTTTATTTCAACAATTGCACCTAGGTAGTAGGTAGACGTTTCATATAGAAGTCCCATTGATGCAAATGAGGTATTACAATTGATTCCGTCATGCGCAGTATGACCTTGTGCAGTAGTGCTTGACGGAATGAATGGCAATACCTCATTTGAATCAATGGGACTTCTATATGAAACGTCTACCAGGTAGTATGCACTGCGTATTGACGTTGTTTGGGAGGTTGAAGTGCTTGTGTCATACCACGTTTTGCTACGTTCGCGCGCACCTGCCAACGTGCGTGTCTTTGTTGCGTTCAAGGGGCTGTTCGATTTTTGTCACTGGATGGTGGCAGTCTGTCCTTGTTATATTTAAGCCATAAGTATCACAAATTGGGTTAAAGATGACCTTATATTATAAAGCTGTTTAAGAATGAGAATAAAGGTACCGTATGATTTTGGAAACTGATACTCTTTATGACTAATTGAAACCAGCGATACCATTATTTTTGGGTCCAACGAGGCCGAATGGTATCGCCTTTGTTTCAATTTGTCATAGAGTACAGGTTCCCAAAATCATACCTTTATTCTCTAAATCTGCACTGGCATAGAACCCGACTCCACCCACAGATTGAGAGACTTGTACACTGCGAAGATGTGTTCTCGTCACCAGAATTTGACGACAAAATACTTCGTTTCCACCTCAAAATATCCAAATTAAAGTGGAGATAAATTTAAATGCGCATTCTTGAAAGCAATATTGGGAGGTATCTCATATATGTGCTGTATCAATTAAAAACACTGATCTTAATGCATTATGAGTTACCAAGTGTGCATGATCTGTTGCATAAGGCATATTTTACATGTGATCATGGCAGTAGAAAATATTTTCTGATTGATGATCATTGTAATATTGAAAGTTGGGTTTGCCAATATTGAGTTAACTTTTTTGCAAGATGCTGACAATGAAAATATGCAACAAGCAGATCAGTAATAATGAAGGACACAAGGACAGACTGCCACCACCCAATTACAAAAATCGAACAGCCCCTTGAATGCAACAAACATGCACGTTGGCAGGCGTGCGCGAACGTAGCAAAACATGGTATGCGTGTGATGCATTGCACATCCCTGCCAAATTTCTTGATCAGAAAAGCAAATTGAGATCTCATGACCTTTGACCTCATGAACATATGAATGTTCACCTACCAAGTTTAAAATTTTCATTCCTTGCATGAATAAGTTAATCCTTGCATGATGGAGACATTAATGTTAAGTTTAATAATTTTACCACACACATGTAACGCAGGTCATTTCACATTCCTCATCAACCAAGTCAATTGGCAGGGACAACATCACTATCAAGGACATATCGGTGAGATGTTCATGTACTTGTATTAACATGAATTTACTGAGCATCCAATGGGGATCATTTACATAGTTTGGTGATGGAAAGGTTGGTTTGGTAAGGTTGAACATTTAATTCAAACATATCCAAAATGTCAATTTGTCACAAATTTCAATTACTCAAAACAGTATTTTCTCCCTTCTCGTCGTGCCCACACATACACATACACACACACACCACTGTGGGACAGTTCAAAATTGAAGTCTTAATTGCAATGGGAAACAAGAACACCAAATAAGGTGTTTACACTGAGCAAAAGTCGTTATCGAATTCACCTTTTTTCAATGACAACTAAGGATTAGCATAAATTAATTTGTGTTGTAGTTGTTTACACTTACACTGACTTTGAATTCGAATTCAGAAAAATGAATTGCGTATTTGCTTGGTGATAGGCCAGAAGTGTATGTCCTCGAGTTGGGTGTCGTGCTTGATAAACTTGAAATCGTTAACAACTTTCATTTACACTCACCAGGGCCGTAAGCAGGATTAATTTTAGGGGGGTACAGGACTGGACCTTTTTTGCTAAAAGTGGACCTAACCCCCTGAAATGGTCCTTTTTCAACTTTTTGAACATTTAATCACCAAAAAAATGACTGTCAAAATTCTACATTTTTACTTTTTATCAAAAAATTCAGCAAAAAGTGGACCTTTTTCGCCTTTTGTGGAATTTGGGTTGGTGCGACGGGCCCCCGCTTACAGGCCTGACACTCGCAAAAGTCATAATAAAATTACGACTTATTCAAATTCACCTCAAATGACAAAGTCATTGAAATTCAACCTTTTGAATTGCATCTTAATTATGATTGTACCTGTTTACACTTATCCCAGAAATGAATTTGATTGTGACCTAAGTGAATTTGATGAAGACTTGCCCAGTGTAAACGCCCTATTTGCTTCTACAAAACACAAAACAGTGCCATACAACATGCATCCTAGTCAAAATATCCACAAACCATGACTATATTTTTCATTTTGCAGACAACTTTGCACTTTTCAATCTACAGGAGTATTGCACTCTTCTCTCAAAAACCAAATGGCTTTTTTCTTTTCTAAAATCTAATGCCAAATTAAAAGTTACCGAACTGTGCCAAGGCAATTGTACCTTCATTAGCCTATAATGCATGATATTAATCACTGTATGGTAAATTAAGGATGACAATTGGTCTATTCAAACCAGCTGCCGGTAGCAATAAATATGTAAAATTTGTTTCATAACTCATACATGATTTTTTGCATGTGTTTTGTATGAGAACATTAATCAAAACTGCTTTTTAGAGCAAAATTATCCTTAAATGAGGCGTTTTTATTGCTTAATGCACATTTTTACAACTTCAGATCTTGCATTCAGGTTTGATATCACTTCAAATTCACTGACCATAAAACTTTGTCAACCAAAAACCAAGCAGCTCACATCATACAATTCTTTGCTGCATAAGGATTGCATTTGTTTGACGAGTACAAACCTATAAGGGACTGTACGAGTGGGAGTACAGCTGTTCCACCCGACTTCTCAGAAGGCCATTACTATAAGATTATTTTGTCGTCAATTTCAAAATTAGTTTTGCGAGCAAATTTCTGCTAATATCCCACTTTGCACTATCACAATCAATTTTAGAGTGTCTGCTTGAGATCCTTGATAATTATCTTGAAATTTACCACTTCGGTCTATAATTTTGCAAGCGATTAAAATGGCTCTCCAAGTTCAATTTGTCAACCAAGAAGTGCTTTAAACTGGCCACTGCAACTGTTTTATAACCTCCTTGTTTCAACCCATAGGGTGTAATGAGTCCATCCCATAATGCACCAGTTCTGGGAAATTTCACCTCAATAAGGTCATGTGATCCCAGTACTCTCAATTTTTATCATGAAATATTTAGTGGTACTTAAACTTCTTTAACACTATCCCTAAGAACTTACATGTGTTAGTAGAGTACAGTATAGACATTGCAATGCATCATGGGATTTATTCCAAACATCCTCTGGTTTCAACTTTTGTTTGTGTATAATCTCACTGTAGAATGCAGCCACCTACCCTCTAATTTTAGAAAACTAATGAAATTTTGGTATTAACATCTGTTGAAAATTGTTGCATTTTCTGGTGAAGTCAATATTTGAGGGAAGCTGATAAAAATTAACTTCAGTGCAATTTCTTTTTTATGGCCAAGAATGAGTACTACCAGCAGATTTGATTGGCTTATTACAACAATGAATGACCAATCAGAAATGGTAAAACAAAAATATGCATACAGATATATACAGAAGTATATCATATGATAGACCCTCTTTAAAACCTCAATTGTACTTTTTTCTACTGTTGCACCATCCTTCTGCCAAAAGACTACAAATTTTGGATCAGAAAATGAACTCTGCACCAGTGAGATGACTATATTGGTTTTCTTAAGTGGTTAACCCATTGCGACTTTACGCGCACTTTGGTGACAGCCTGTCTAGCCCTATTTAGTGACATATTTGTCAGCGTACAATTAATATTCAATACTATCGATCGCTATTGGCCACAACTGGACACCAGCAATGATTCAGCTAATAACTGTCTTGTTCTAATTTGTGGATATATGCCTGTTTTAACTCCATGGCAATAGGGGGTCACATTCAAAGCCACATCCACAGTCAAAGTCGCATCCAAAGTCGGTAGGCTTTTTTCCCCTTGTGGCAAGTGGTTTTCAGAATTTCGGTCACTGGATGATAAAAAGGTCCATTCATACCTCACTGCAGCTGCACTGCAAGGCAGTGAAAATAGATCAAATCTATCTCAGACTCAACACAGCAGCAGTGCAATGCAATTTTAACTGTGTTGCTACTGCATTCGCTGATGTAGTGCACGTTAGTTTCCATTGGTTACTGGTTCACGCCTTGGCTCATGCAGCTCTTCCGAATTATGATTTGCCATAGGATTTGTGTTGTGATCAATATTTAATGGGCAAAAAAAACGCACAACAGTTAATCTTCTCCCTGAAATGACGTCATTTATTAAATTTGATGAATTAAAAATGACACTTTCGTGCATAGGATTGAACAATTGAGAAAATCCCGGATGGAGAAGTACCAACATGCCTAGTACAACACAGGAATACTACAGAGACTTGATTTTGGTACCAATGGATAGCTATGGTCATCTTCTTTCCATTCTACAAAAAGAAGTAAGTACCACATGCCTAGAATTACGTCAGACTGACGTTATAAAGTTCACATATCAGTAAAACTGTCAATTTCCATAGTACAGTGTAGAATAGGGGAAATTTGTTTTTTCACCAAAAAAGGTTTGCAATATCCGATTTCTACATGGTTTTTGCTCTCTTTAATGGGATATGACTAGTTTTATACTCAGAGTTTTAGTGCTACATTTTTTGAGTCAGTAATATTGTAATTTTCCACCCTATATCCAGTATTTTTATACTTCCTCAACTTATGCCGTCATAATGAGAATGTTGGTACTTAATTTGATACCAATGGAAAGAAGAAACTCTAAGCTATCCTGTGGTACCACATTTATGGGAATCAGATGTTCAGTACGAAAATTATAGGGGAAAAAGAATCTTTAAAAAAAATCTTCAAAACTTGATTTTCTCTATTGTTAAAGCCCTATGCAAGAAAGTGTCCTTTTTTATTTGTCATCAAATTTAATAAATGACGTAATTTCAGGGAGAAGGTTAACTGCTGTGAAACTTTTTTTGCCCATTAAATGTGTAACATTTCCATGTACATTTTACATTTTTGTAACAGGTTAAGGAGCCTAACTTCTCTAGAAAAATGCACATTTGTCAGGGGGGATTTACTTTTTTTTAACTGTATACTTTACCGCATCTGCATTGCAGTGCCAGAATTGTAGTCTCTTTCCAAAATACTGCAGCATGGTACCGCAATGAAGTTAAATTCATTTTAACTGGATGTACAATGGTATTGCGGTGTTGCGTCATTAAAGTGATATATCGGCACCACAACTCGCAGCAATGCAGATGCGATGAAGTCTGAACGAAACTTATCCTTCGGTTCCATTTCAAGATGATTCACCCACCGAATCGGCACAATTTTTCTTTAAAATTTTGATTTCCACAAATCCCCCATAATGTGAAAAAGTTCTACTTTTCTGTGATCATTTAGTGTATTACCACCCAATATACAAAGCAACATTTACACATTAAAAACCTATCATTTATGCATTAGTATTAAAGTCTTCATTACAAAGTAAATTTGTACAAAAAAGAAAACTTTAGTTGAGAGACTATACATGAAACATGTTTATTACTAGCATCCACCTGATGGGTGGTAATAAACGGGCACCAATGATTATAAAAATATTCAGCTGTTGAATTACAATGAACGCAATGTTTTAATTGACTTTTTCAGCTGTCATTAATTAATGTTTCTTACTGATCGCAGCTGAGCATGAACATTTCATTCCCCTTTTGTAACATAGTGGGCAATGAACTTTGAAAAAGAAAAAGGAAACCAACACAAGAGCCTGACTTTTCAATATATCTTTGATCAAAAGAAACTCAGTGATAGTTCAGACAATTGCATGGTACTATTAAAGCAATAAAAAAAGCATATTTGTTGGAGTCCCTACCAATTTTCTTTTAGATTTTGGCCATAAGATTGTGTTGGTTGTCTGGTAAGCCGAACCTTATGAATGGCAAATCTCAGAATTGCAGAAATGTTCCAAAAGGGATCTGTAATTAGAACTGGGATTCAATTTGGATTCAACAGAAGAGCTGAAAGCAATCTGTCCCCATCCAGAGGATAAGAGCCGTCTCAAGAAAATGACCAGTGACTTGGCATAACAACAAACAGTAATAAATGGAGAGATAGACAGGAACATGGCATTATTTCACATTGGAAGGAAAGATGTTTATAGTGACACTGGATTCAACCAAAGGATCACAATTCAAATTATTCTGATTACAAAAATCTTCATGACAAATTTGAGATTTAAGAAATCCAGGGATAGTTACTAGCCAATTGCAACCTATATCTGTAAAAAACGTAAGTTTTGGAAAATAGGGATACTCTTAAGAATGTGCATTATCGCATATTATGGCAGCCACGCCTCTTTCAATATAGAACCGCACTCATTAACCCTCGTTTTAACCAAGGGGGGTGGTTACCACCGGTGCCCTACGAACTTTTTCCGGTGCGCTAAATGCCAAACTTTCATAAAAAGATTCCTGGAATCGCTTTCTTCACCCTTTCCGGTCATCTTAAATGGAAACCAGATGCATCAATGATGCAGTAGTCTATAATATGATGCCATTCAAAGACAACAACACCATCCTTTAAAGTACCTTCTATATTATTTATATAATAACCCGCTTTGAATATTCCATCATACGTACTTCAGTAATAGTTACTATATAAGTTCCATGATGATAATAATTGTGTTCACAATTGCTTTAATTTACATAAATTCTCTATTAGGCCAACAAGTATTGTTTTTTTCGAGCTAGTCTTTTTCCAGCTAACTTAAATGGTTACTTCTTTTTGTTCTACCGGTATTTATATTTATAAACATGCTATTTGAAAGTCATAATCCCAACATGAACCAACACTGCTTTGGCTTTTTCGTGATCAACAGTCTCATCCCCTTGACATTACCTAAAGGAGTTGAGATTTTTAATCACCTACCCGTTGCCCTAAAGTAAGCATGTTGCCTAATCTTACTTACTTGCAAATTTCGATCTACTCTGGAAAAATATTAGTCATTTTGTATTTCTGTCGCGTAAAAGGTCAGAAATTATAATGCAGTTGCCTTGGCCTCTGGGGCACCGTGAGATAAACAATTTGTTAATAACATCAAACCCCTCATCAAATCAACTGAAAATTTGGAATTAATCTTTTCTCATCTTTTCTTCGGATATCTCATGACCATAAACAAAAATGAGTGTTAGAGCACAAAATGCAACTTTACTTGAATTGAAGTGGCCCTGCATTATCTGAAATGTACTTACTGTCACTTGTTTACTATTAAAGGGTTCCGTTAAAATTCATAAAAGGGCCTTCCCATTTTTTTAACCGGGGTTTTTACATTCTTATAATAGCATACCAGAGTAGTAATTCACCCCTGAATGAACACCAAAAATTTTACTGTCATGTGTCTGATAATACAAATGGCGCCTTTTAAATCATTGCATAGTAAATGGTTTTCTTCATGGTCCTCCGTATTAATTAGTATGATTGTGAACTCACAAATATACCACATTAAATCTGGGCTTTAGTATTTTTTAAAATTAATTTTCACATTGACAATTTGCTTCAAGTGACATAGTGCTATTCCATGCCCAATCTAGTAAACTTTATGACATTACAGTGTTCATGTACTGTTTCCTTACCCGAAACCACCAATGGCAAATTTTAAATGGCAATGACTTTTAAATCAATATTTTGTTGTTATGGAAAACCTTGTTAATTTGCTTTTTCAACTTCCAAGGAACAGCAAATATTTGCTGGTATAATATTTAAGTCGTCCAAGATTTCAATCGGTAAGACATTCTCCATGTGGCCCTGCATAAAGGGATTTTGTCAATCTGTGTGTGAACCTTTTTACACACACTTTAATGGAGAGAATTCATGATTCATTTCTTCTCTTAATTTGTTCCCTTACCGTACCTTAACCCGCCCGGGGGGGTCCCCAACTAGTTTGGGTAGGGAGTGCCTCCACGACTCTGGAAGTAAGACCCTAGCTATAAAACCATTTTTTGCCAAAAAGGGACCCATGCTATACCAGCGATGCAAATTTTTGGCCAACTTTAAAAACCCAAATTTGCCATTTCACTGCAAAATTGGACATTTTAAGGCAATTTGGACAATTTTGGGGCTTTCAGATTGAGGATATGCGTCTAATTTTCCACCAATTTCAGAAAATTTTGAAAAAACACCCATTGCTATACCAAAATTGCATGAAAAAAGGGGTCCATTGATTACCAGAAGGCTGAAAATGGGACCGATGTCTTTGGCACGTCCCGTTTGGTCATTTGTGTTGATAACCCCCCCCCCCCCGGACTTAACCCAACTACGTTTTCCTTTCAATAACATTTATTGTCAATGTCAAGACTACATTATAAAATTTGGTAGTAACACTCTGCAAATGGTTTATCTCTCACGACTAAAGCTCCAGGGTCCAACCTCTGTGGTGAGCAATTTACTTGACCAAGGACAATCTCCTTGTTTTGGCAACTGTCAACATATGACTTGTGGTGTTGATAACAGAGTAAAACTGTAAAATGGTCACTTAATACAAACTTACTGCTAAATACAAATCAATATAAACTCGACTATATACACCCTATTCAACCATCGACAAACTTCAATTGGGTTAATTTTTACCCCACTTATATACCAGACTAGGTTTTATTTAACACGTTCACCCATAAAAAGATTAAAAAGCAAACAATGTCACATTCAGTAATATGGACAAGCCTACAAGGTTAGATGTAATCATGCAGTTCCCAAGAACTAAACAGTGGTTGCATTTAATCTTGCTTCATAGTAGCAGAGGGGTTTTGAACTATTCCCCTAATACATTGCAATGTTGCTATATGGTTCCTGTACAACCTATGTCCCCAGTAATTAAAGAGGGCATTGTAAAGAAGTTTACGAGTACAAACCTTTCATTATTAAATTTTTTTAAAGTACTAAGTGTTTTGTGGCAGGAAAGGGTGGTCGAAAAAGGTCGAGTTTTATGTAATTAAAAATTGGATTGTGTGGGATCAGATGCCGGGTCATTCATGGGATTATTGATTTGAAATGTACCAAAACTGATGATTGTGGGATGGGCTTAGAATAATCTCTCTTTAGTAGCTTGTGTGTGTTCTAAGGCCACTGCCATTGTTTTATCAGACGAGGCTGCAAATGCAATGCCTCTCTAGGCCAGCATTGATAATGCATGCTTTCAGCTTTCACACCGCATGCACCTACATTGTAGGACAACAGACCATTCAAGCATAACTATGCCTACCAACACATTCATGCCAAAAACACAAAAGGACTAACAGAAATGCCCCAAAACCGCAAAACTGCTCAGAATTTCAAAATCCACAACATAACTTTTCCAAGAAATGTCATTACTTGCTACCTGCGAGTTTCACAAAAGATTGACCAGACATGAGAGACTATTTTTTTTATGAGAGAACATTGGTTTCCTTCGCCTACTCTAATTTGCTACGTTATGACAATAAGCCTATATTATACTAAAAAAGTGGGAAGGTAGCACCTTCACCGGGGTTAGGGTAGGCCGTCAAAGTCGAAGAGTAAGAGGGTGCTGCCCCACCAAAGAATATTTTATGGTACATTTTTTAATTATTATGCATAGTGTTGCTCTAAAACTCTATCTTTATGTAAACTGGCCAATTGTCTTTCATTTAGAGCTGAAAACCGCATGAAATCCGATATGCCTACCTTTTTAGCCGCAAATAGATTTTTCGCCTTTATCTGTAGAAAATGCCAATTTGGCCGACTCGGCGGACTTATTGACGTCATTGTTGATGCCCATACTAGGTACGTTATACTCTTTTTGGTATCAATGTTAAGAGGACCATAGCTATCCACGGTATCAAATCATAAGCTTTTATAACAAATTCTCGTAATCCCCCCCCCCCCCCAATTAAATCCCCCCCCCCCCCGCTTTAAACCGTGTTACAAAAAAAAGGCTGGTAAGACCAGGGGTTAATCAAGAAGTTTCAAACTACTTTTTTGAGGCTTTATGTAGTAGGTCATTGATTATTAGCATTACCCATTTACGATCTCATCCTCGTCTGTTACTCATATATAAATATTTAATTATAACCCTTACAATGGAGTTGATTCTTCAGCTCCAATGTTTTTGGAATAAAATATTTCTTGATAATGCGGCAAAAATAAAAAAAACCCTGTTTTACGGGCCCGACCGACCCCGATTTTTCAGTTTTGCAGAATTTTTTTTTTTAGTTTTTCCAAAAATCATTTAAAATCAGCCTGTTTTTAGCCCAAATTTATCAATTTTGGCAAATTTTTTGTAGAAAATTTGTTTGTAAAAAAGTGTCATTTTTTTCTCTTGATTTCAGATTTTTGTGCTATTTTAGGCCAATTTTGAGCTCCAGAAAAGAAAAAAAATTTTAAAAGAAAAAATTCGCCCGACCGACCGACCCTACTCGAAAGGTCCGCTCGCCCGTAAAACAGGGTTTTCTTTTTTCATCGCCTAACATATCAGAAATTCAGGATTTTTTGTCAAGATTTTGGGTTTACATGTTAAAGGCTGACTCAGAGATTTCGAAATATATATTTGTGTAATAAATAGTCAACTGGAACTAAAGATACTAACCTAAAATGTTTAATTCGAAAGGTAGATATGAATTGGATTTTTCGTTTTCATGCAGTTCACATTTATGGACAGTATAACAGATTAACAGTGCCATAGGATACTGTGTATAAGAAAAATTCCGGATCCAGAAATTTTAAACAGAGTTGTGATTTTCTATATGAAGGACTTCGATTTGAGCTTAGTTATTTCAGACAGTGATTATTATATGGACAAGCATTATGTATATGCAAAAAACATAATTTTGAAAATTGAGGGCATCCTCCCTGGGAAATCTCTGAGTCAGCCTTTAAACCAATGGCAACATCTAAATTAGTGATTTCTTGACCGCCACCACATGCAATATTGCTTCAAAAGTTGCAGCAGTTGTGACTTACTTGAATTGAGGGTATCTAATGAAATATTTACAAAAAGGAAGGTACTAGGATCATGAAATTCACCATTAAGGAAAGTAGTAACCCCCTCCCACCAACTTCTGCAAAAATAATTACAGGCAATCATCAACTGAACAAACCATATTTTGGTTGCATCATCATAATGAGAAAAAAATGAGCCACTATATTTTGCAGATGTTACTACAAAATTCAAGGTTTTCCAAAACACAAAAATCTGTAAACCGCCAATGGCGGTATAGACGGATTGCTTTTTCTCCCTAGGGTATGTGCAGCTCTGGGGCGTTGAATAATATGGGTGTACATTGTGTATGTATAGTCTATACTTGACGCAAGAAGGTGGAGACCAAAAAAGTCCATAAGCCAGTCTGCCTGCATGGAAGGCACTTGAAGCTAAGTGGACTGTTGGACCCAAACCTCAACAAAACTTCATATCGGGCAGTTAGACGGTCGCCTAGGAGCTTATCAAAGGCATAGGTCTAAACACTTTCAGTCTATAGACTAAAATTATATTGAGTTTGGCTACTCTTAACTCATCTAGAAAAAACATTGACTTTTTGGGGAAATGTTGACCTTTTTTGACATTTCCCCACCCCCTGTCAGACCCAGGGGAGGACCCTGGGAGAATGAATTACATGGTTAGTAGGGGCTTGTCCCCTCCTACAATATACTCAAGTTTGACTACTCTAGCTCATCTGGAAACAAAGTTATGGCAAAATGTTACTTTTTTGTGAAATGTTTCTCTTTTTTTACATGTCCCCACCACCTGTCAGACCTACATACATACTTTCATAAGCCGGATTTTGCTCCGCAATCCGTCCAACGAAATCTCGCGTATTTTTGCTGTAGTGGATGTTCATAAGAAACCACCACACAGAAAACCATGTTAAACTCAAGAAATACACCTTTAAAAAACACTTAAAATTACTGGTTAGTGAGGGGGTTTCCCCCTCCTACAACATACCTAATTTTGACTACTCTAGCTCATTCTTGAAAACAAGTTATGGCAAAATGTTTACCTTTTGGTGCAATGTTGACGTTTTTTGACATTTCCCCTTCCCTTCCCTCCTCCCTCCCCCACCCCCCTGTTTTTTTCAGACCCCGGGGAGGACCCCCCTGGGGGATGGGATTAACATGGTTTACATTTTTAGTAAGGAGGCTTGTGCCCTTCTTTTTCTACAATATCTAAGTTTAAGTTACTCGAGCTGATCGGAAAAAAAGTTTTTATGGCAAAATGTTTACACTTTTTGTGACATGTTGACCTTTTTTTTGACATTTCCTTCACACCCCCTGTCAGACCACAGGGGGAACCCTGGGGGAATGGATTACATGGTTAGTAGGGGCTTTGGCCCTTCTACAATATATCTAAGCTTAGGTACTCCTAAGCTCATCGGGAAAAAAAGTTATGGCAAAATGTTTTTTCCACCTTTTTTTTTGACATTTCCCCACCCCCTGTCCCAGACCCAGGGGAGGACCCTGGAGGAATGGATTACATGGTTAGTAGGGGCTTGTGCCATCCTAACCATATATCTAAGTTGTGTACCTAAAAAAAAAAAATAGCTCATCTTGAAACAAAGTTAGGCAAAATGTTACCTTTTTTGGTGAAATGTTGACCTTTTTTGAGACATTTCCGCACCCCCTGTCAGACCAGGGAGGCCATTGGGGGATGGATTACATAGTTAGTAGAGGCTTGTGCACCTACAAAATATATCTAAGTTTGGGTACTCTAAAGCTGATCTGCAAAAAGTTATGGCAAAATGTTTACCTTTTGTGAAATGTTGACCTGTTTTGACATTCCCACCACCCCCTGTCAGACCCGAGGGGAGGACCATGGGGAGGATTACTAGTAGGGGCTTGTGCCCCTACAATGATCTAAGTTTGGGTACTCTAGCCATCTGGAAAAAAGTTATTGCAAAATGTTTACCTTATCTGTCTGTGTCCAGACACACCCCATCATACATCCTTACATACATACATCCAGACAAAATTGCCAGTTCATAAGACGTATTTGCTACGCAATCCGTCCAAAAATCGCGCGTTTGCTGTAGTGATGTTCTAGTAAACCCAAACCACGCCAGAAACCTACGTTAAACTCAAGAAATACACCTTTAGAAAGAAACACTAAAATTACATGGTTAGTAGGGGGTTGTCCCCTCCTACAACATACCTAAGTTTGACTACTCTAGCTCATCTTGAAAAAAAGTTATGGCAAAATGTTTACCTTTTTAGTGAAATGTTGATGTTTTTTGACATTTCCCCACCCCCCTGTCAGACCCAGGGGAGGACCCTGGGGGAATGGATTACATGGTTAGTAGGGGCTTGTGCCCTTCTACAATATCTAAGTTTAGGTACTCTAGCTGATCTGGAAAAAAGTTATGGCAAAATGTTTACCTTTTTGGTGAAATGTTTACCTTTTTTGACATTTCCCCACCCCCTGTCAGACCCAGGGGAGGACCCTGGGGGCATGGATTACATGGTTATTAGGGGCTTGTGCCCTTCTACAATATATCTAAGTTTAGGTACTCTAGCTCATCTGGAAAAAAGTTATGGCAAAATGTTTACCTTTTTGACATATCCCCCACCCCTTGGTCAGACCCAGGGGAGGACCATGGGGGAATGGATTACATAGTTAGTAGGGGCTTGTGCCATCCTACAATATATCTAAGTTTGGGTACTCTAGCTGATCTGGAAAAAAGTTATGGCAAAATGTTTACCTTTTTGGTGAAATGTTGACCTTTTTTGACATTTCCCCACCCCCTGTCAGACCCAGGGGAGGACCCTGGGGGAATGGATTACATAGTAGGGGCTTGTGCCCCTACAATATATCTAAGTTTGGGTACTCTAGCTCATCTGGAAAAAAGTTATGGCAAAATGTTTACCTTTTTTGTGTCCAGACACACACACATACATACATCCTTACATACATACATCCAGACAAAATTGCCAGTTCATAAGACGTATTTGCTACGCAATCCGTCCAAAAATCGCGCGTTTGCTGTAGTGATGTTCTAGTAAACCACGCACAAAGAAACCTACGTTAAACTCAAGAAATACACCTTTAGAAAGAAACACTAAAATTTAGAAACAAATGGTGACTGCAATGTTGGGAAACAAAAAGATTTAAAGGCTGACTCAGAGATTTCAAAATATAATATTTTTGTGTAGAAATTAAAAATAGACAACTAGAAATAAAGATATTAACTTAAAATGCTTAATTCCAAAATTAGAGATGAATCGGATGTTTCATTTTCGTGCAGTAAACATTTATGCATAGCCTACAGTGCCATAGGATACCGTGTATAACAAAATTTCCGGATCCGGAATTTTATAACAAAGTTGTGATTTTCTATATGAAGGACTTCGATTTGAGCTTAGTTATTTCACACAGTGATTATTATATGGACAAGCATTATGTATATGCAAAAAACATGATTTGTTTGAAAAATTAGTGCGCCCTCATCGGGAAATCTCTGAGTCGGCCTTTAACACACAATAACATCACATTCTTTACACTTCACCCTACTTTCTACAGAAAAAGATTTGGGTTCTCCCATCAGATACCTTGTAATTTCATGTGCCTCCTGCCCATTTGAATTCCTCTTTAATAACCCCTCTGTCATAATCACATCACCATCATCAGCTATGTCCATCCACAAAGCCTCAGCATGTTTTCATGCTGGATTTATGGCCTACTCTTCTACACTGGCCTAGTGTGGGTTGCAAGGGACCTCAAGTGATGCATGCAGGTAACAAACCTGGGGTAATCCCCCTACTCCTTGCAATAAGCTATACAACTTTTTCAAGTTCAGGAAGGATTCCTCTGACACATGGGACTAACAGTAACACCTTTACATTACTCTCCAAACCATGAGACGCCAGGCACCAATTACCTATACCTGCACGTTTTATGTAATGGGTGGGAGCGAGGAGAAATTTCATAATCATGCTACATTTTTTTTCTACTGCATAATAATGCAATGTTCAACCTTATAGGAACCATTTGAGAATGACCATGAAGACTAGTGGGGATTGAACCAGGGTCACTCGATTGATCATATACGCTTTCGATGGTTCAGTGCCTTAACTGTTCATCCACCCCACCCTATATACATCGGCCATCGACAAAACCAAATGGAATTGTCACCGAGGTCCATAATAATGTTATCCCGAGTAACAAATGGCTCATTTACATGCAGTAAATGATTTCAATTCGACTAATAAAATCTATGCAAGACACATCTGGTGTTTTATCTTTCAATGATATAGTATTTTTTTTTTTAAATTTTAGCCTGGGTAGATCAGTTTTCAGATGCCGCTTTCCAATGATGCCCACGGATCCAGGATGTGTACTGAAGAGGTCCCCTATTTTGCATAACAAACGTATGTCCTAAGCAACAATGGTCCTCATCTTTGTCTGGCTTTTAATCCGTGAGCTGTTTCTACAGTGAACATTGTTTAAGCTAACTGGAAACCAGCATTATCTGGATATCAGTACCTGGATGTAGTTCACATTGGAGTAAGGGATGTCGACCTGCTCTTTAATGTTTAGGATTACTCAGTTAGTCTGTTTATAAATGACATATGTGCATAAAAAAATTGCACATAATGAAAAGGACCCTTACTGAAATCACTACTTCCACTAGTTTGGAAACAATTTTGGATGTTTACTTCTGTTAAAAAAAAAAAACAGAAGAGTCCGGGGGGGGGGCATTATGTCCCTTTAAATATACTGCACATGGGCCTAACAATAAAAGTGTGTACCATGTTTGCTTGTGTAATCTCAAAAATACTTGCACCCATTTAATCATTTTTTTTCTTTCTCCTGCTAAAAATTACACCTACAGAATTTTCTGACCAGACCTGGAATTCCCTAACCAACATCAAAATTTCCTTGACCTATGGTGGCTGCTACATCTTCAGTATGATATGCTCCCAGAAAATTTCCCAATCACTAAAGGCCATTTATTGGTCTGGATGATCTTGGTAACTATATATGGTCATAGTAATTATCTACACTATGGTATGGTCATCACTGCTGAAATCACAGATGTTACAATGTAAATAAGAGGCAAAGTTTGGGGGTAATATATTAATCAGATTTAGGATTAATGCATTTCAATTTCAAACCCAACTTTTTTTACATGAATCAAGGTTCTTTTCTTGAGATTCTTAAGCATAAAGCCATCCTTTTCCCTACTTGGAGAAGGAATTAACATTTTACTATGGTCATATTATTAATTAATAATGAAAGAAGAGTTCTAGTACATACTGTTGTTGCAACTGACAATTCATACATCGATTATTGTTCCCAGTCATACACAGATTATTCTTATTTCTCGAAAATCACCTATGACTGCTTTGTACAGGATATTAAATATATGCTAACTCTGAACATGGTGCGTAAATATGTTCCTGCCTACCCCACGTAACCCTAGATTACATTTGACCCATGTTTGTTGAAGTAAATCCAAAGCTTCACTCCCTTCAAGTCCCTTTGAAATTCCTCATTGTAAGACAAAAGTTTACAAACCCAACCAACCCTACAAAAACCCGCAGACACTTTTAAATTCATACCCAGCTCAATTCATATCCCCTTCTGAAACACGTCCAGCGAGGACAAAATCCCTTATATTTGAAGCAACTGAATAAACCAAGTTGCATAATAAGATGCAGAAATCTCATCATACATTAAGTGATGGGCTTCCTTTCATTTCTAATCAGTCCACTCATAGTGTTTTGAGCCTAGATTCATCTTAGCATAAAAAAATCTGTATTTGTACATTTTCCAAAATATACTGCAAAAAGCCCTGCATGTATGTGGCAAAAAAAATCAATATTTTTGAAGAGTTCAAAGAGTAACTCCATTTAATTTTTTTTAAAACAAATTCTTAGGGAAAATATATTCTTTCAGCTTTCACACAGGATATAAGCATAATCTCAGACAGTACAGGCTTTGATTTGTAGGGGAGATATTTAAACAAATCCCCTTTAATAAACGCCCCTTTCCGAAAACTTTTCACACTCTGGGGCGTTTATAACAGACAATACGGTAGGCACTGTTTTATAAGTATATCGTTATGCATGAAAAAATGTTTCAGAGGTATTACCCTTTTTTTTTTACAAAATATATTCTCAACTTCTGACTCACAGTGTATGTTTGAACACATCACATATGACCCAATCAAGGATATGAGTGTGTTGGCAAACTCAATTTTGACTTCCACAAAGTCCAACAGTTAAAACTTTTATGCTACATTTCCAACTTCAAACCCCATTAAAAATGAGCACCCGGTCAGGGAGTCATGAACAATTTTGTCCATTGCTGAACACAGATGTAACATAGCAGCAGTCCCATTTCCTGAAAATCCAAAATTTGAACCGACATGAAGGCCAAATTTTAGCGTAACATCCGGTGAAGCTCCAGGGAACGTACTTTCTTAAGTGATTTGGGGGTACAAGACCCCTTCAACAAAATAAATTGGTCCTCAAAACTTGTGTTTTTGATGCAGTTATACCTTTATCATGAACACTTTGATCTCAAAAATGAAAAACAAATTTAAAAAAAATATTTTTTTTTTTTACATTTCCGGATTTTTTTTATTTATGGCCCCAAATCCGGAAAAGTTACATCTCTGTGAACAAAAGGAAAAAGAACCTGAGCATTCTTTGGCATTAACTCACTATCGATATCTTATGTGTCCGGTATCCATTGGAAATATTTATATGAAAGGGTCACAGAAGAAGGTGTACGCTGTGACACCTTCGAATGCATAAAACAACACAGGCCCTTGGGCTCATAGCCTTGGGGTGCTACCACTAGGACTGGGAGTCCTTGTATATTAGTATTTAATCACAGAGGTCTGGGGCCCTGACCCGGTGTGGTGCTGTCATGCAGGCTTGTTTTGTTAGTTCTTATCATACAGGCCCTGAATCCTGCCCCTGTTATGTTAGTTCTTATAGAGAATATATCAGCTTCCCTACAATGCATTGCTTCCAAATGGAGGTGTTGGTTACAGCAAATGAATGGGATTGGACAGTACTGATCACAAACTTGCCTTTTAGGAATGTTTCATCTCTTACGATTCACATGACTGCCTGACAGCAAACTGTCACTGGAAGAAAAGCATTGTGGGAAGCTAATGATATCATCTTTAAGTTGTATGTAAGTGTACTTGACAAAATCAACACTAACAAGGACAAAATACTTTTAAGTTCCATGATGCAGAACACAGATGCTGTACTTCAATACGATGCGCTTGTGCTTTGAATGCACACTCGCTGAAGTTTGAACACTTATACACGAATCCGACGGGAAGACTCGAAAGGACACCCTCTACCTCGCCGCCATTACTGGGTGGGGGGGGCATACTGGCCACCAAACACACAGTACACACACGCCGAATATTGCCTTTTACGAGCTTCGAACGAATAAGGGAATTTAAACCTACCTTTTTTTCGCAATTTTAACAATTTCACCGGTTTATTTATATGGAATTTAAGGCAAGGATGCTTCAGGGACTGGCCTAAACTGGAATTCCAGGGCAAGTGTCTTCTGTTGTTGAAGAATTGAAGTTATCTCGCCCACCACTTTTCGTTGCTGAGAGTGAGAAATGAACGCGTAGGTTAGAATTAACGGTTAAAATTGGTAATAATAGCCGCGTGAGAAAAATCATTTTTCGTAAAATCTCAAAACATTCCAGACAAACAATAAAGTAACAACAAATGTGGATATATTTGTGTACGTGAAAAATTGAATTGTTCCCAAAGACGATCGTATTTGCTGAAAAAACGTGACATCTTCCGATTGCGGGTTGTTGAAGTTTTAGAAAGACGCTTCGTGCTCATTGTGATCGATTTGGAGCAGATCTGAACAAATTAGTCCGTTTGGGCATGGAATGTGCTACGCTTGGAATATCAGTACACATGAAAATGACCGGGGAGTTACAATGTGGTATTTAGACTGAAATAGATACGATATGTGATTATTTTGTTTTTTTACTGTACATGGAATGATGTACGTGTACGTGACAGTGGAAACTAAATTAACCATGTTTTAAAATGGAATTTTGTGAAAACAAAAATCGTATTTAAAGCAAACTAAGTGAAAAATTAATAAAAATAAAATAAGTCATGCAAACTTCATTAGAAGCTTGCAGATTCGGTGGTTGGGTTTCCATTGGGAACAGAGCATATGGGACGCTGCAGACATTTCACATTCTGTCATGGTCATTGGAGAGCATTTTTACACGAAGTTCCGTTTCCCATTTTTGTAACTTTTTATCGATATTTGTGCAGCCAAGAAATTTACATTTTTCCTGAGCGCCCAAGAGATAACAAATGGATAACAGTGAATGAAATAGTGTGATTTTGCCGTCAGAAATGATCAAAAAATATCGAGTCTTTGTTGGTTAAAAGCTACAATTAAACGCGGTTTGTGTGTGTGGGGTTGTTAACGAAAATGCAAAAGAGGCCCCGTTGCCCCCCCAGTCATGGCGGATGGTGAGTGCGCAGCCCACGGCGTAGGGGCGAGGAATAGTCGCCGACGGATTCGTGTATAAGAACTCAAATACTTCATACTTCGAACATGGAGTATGTATGTTATACGGGGATGGCTAGCTTCACCATTTTTTAAATTTCTTTGAAGGAGCATACATATAGACATGGTGGACTAGGTCGTTTAATTTGAGGGTAAAAAACTACTTGAAAATGTTTAATTTCCTAACTATCCAATACACTCAATATTTAATTTTTTGAGGGGTGTGGAGGAAGAGGGCAGTACAGGTTAGAAAACCAACATTAAATAAGCAGATAGGGATATCCAACCATACGAAATAAATTTTGGCCTTTGGTATGTGATGACCCTTTGTTCATGTACACCGTGTATGTAGCGGCCAGGGCTTGAAAAAATGTAAATCGCAGGAAGATGGTGGGAAATGTGAGAAATCGACATCTTATTGTAAAAATGGTTAGCGGCGGTATGCGATTGGTCAATAGGTCAATAATCGTGTCTAAATTAGGGGTTCATTCATAGTATTTTGGGTATGAACGCTTGTTGATGCCCAAAGGGCATAACAATGTTAATACCAAAGACTATGACTGAAACCCCGGTCCAGTTTACCGTACTTTCTGCTTTAAACTATTATTACAAAATTAAATCAATATACATTTAATTTACGGCTAGAAATTGCCATGATTTTTTACCACTTTCGGCATTTTAGCATTTTCCGCATACAAACAAACCCACCAACAGCTTTATACAGGGTACGTGACACGTATATTGACCAATCGATTACGCCGGTTACATAAAAGGTACACTCTGACACAAGCGTTATACATGACCATTGTGACAGAATGCCATAAGTGTAAAAAGAAGGCAATATCAGGTGAATTTTTATATTAAAACAATATCAACCACAAAGGTCCCCCGCCCAGTGCAGTAGCTAAGAACAAGAAGCAACAAGTTTAAGATCTCAGGGAAGATTGTGAGGGCCACAAGTGCATCCTCCATACAACCATGTGTATGATTTGACCATGGATGACCCCACAGGACCTGGAAATGACCTTCCAAAGTTGGCAACACTACAAAGTTACCACACCAACAAGTTTTCATCAGTCCTACCCATGATTAGTAATTGACTTTAAATGACCCCACACGACCTCGAAATGACCATCAATTTTTTGGCACTGAATGATGACACACTCACCAATTTCACTCTCATACCACATGTTAAGTGATTTGACCGTGGATGACCCCACATGACCTTGAAATGACCTTCAAAATTTTTGGTACGAATGTTGACCACACCCACCATTTTCATCCTCCTACCACTGTTTAGTGATTTGACCTGAATGACCCCGCATGACTTCAAAAATTCGGCACTGAATGTTCAACACACCCACCAAGTTTCATCTCCTTACCACCATATTCGGGATTACCTTGGATGACCCCTCATGACCTTCACATGACCTTCAAAGATTAGAAAAATGTTGATCTAACCCACCAATTTTAACCTCCACACAGGTCAAAGTGTTGACCTTGGATGACCTTGAAATGACCATTCAAAATTTTGTACTGAATGTTGACCACACCCCCATTTTCATCCTACTACATGTTAAGTGACTTGACCTTGGAGGACCTTGAAATGACCTGCAAAAATTTTTGGTACTGAATGTTGACCACAACCCACCAATTTTCTCCTCCTACCACATGTTAAGTGATTAGACATTGGATACCTTCAGAGGGACCTTGAAATAACACCTTCAAAATTTTTGGTACTGTGAATGTTGACCAACCCACAATTTTCATCATCCTCATACCACATGTTAAGTGATTTGACCTGGATGACCTCGGTATGACATTGAAATGACCTCAAAAAAAAAAAAATTTTTGGCACTGAATGTTGACCACACCCACCTCAAGTTTCATCATCCTACCACAACGATCAGGTTGATAGAAAGGTAACTCAATTGTGCCTATTTTTGACCCCATTGGACCCTTTTTGACCAATGCCAAGGGCCCCTTCCTCCGAAACTCTACCGCAGCTACTGAGTGACATCTATGGGGCGAAGATGGACACCCATACTTGATCCAATCAAAAGATCATGGTGTTGACAACGTTTATTATTATAGCGATTTAGCCATATTTTTGCCCATGACTTGACCCTAATTTGAATACATTTGACCTTTGACCCATTGCCACATGACACACTTGTATCCCACCCAACGCCTACTGAGATACAATCTTTATTTTTTTCTATGTGCGGAGAAAAAGTTTGTTCCTTCACACTTGTTAGTTCCAAAGATTATTGTGGGGGACACACACACACACACACACACGAACGGACGGCTAACATTTATATAGTCCCCTTCGCCAACAAGTTGGAGGGGGCCAATGTGTAAGTAATAGTAACGTTGTTTATGCATAAACAAGCGTTCAAACCCAAAATCCTAATTAACCCCTAATTATTCCCATTTTGCTATACAGAATGCTCACTTTTCCCAAATTTTCTTAATTTTTTTTCCTTTTAAACTTGGCAGCTTTTCAAAATCTGCATCACTGGTTTAATTCTATGGGCCTATCTTTTCCAAAAATTGGCACATGTGGGTTCTACTTCCAGAGACTTAGAGGCAGCTTCCCTATCCAAACCAAACTTGGGAATCTCTCAAGAAAAAAACTTAATGTTAATACAAAAATATACCAAACCGATTAATTTCCCCATCATTTTCGTTATTAAACTTTCACAAACTTTCTTTGGTTGGCCAAAGTTGATCACACAACGTTTAAGTTTTAAAAAAACCACCACCATCATCATCACCACAACCAACTGTTATTCCATACATCCCCTCACCACAGTGAAAACATCAAGAAAGGCTAAGAAAAAAAGCTTGCAAGTATAACCCTGCAGCGAATAACTCACTTTGGCAGTTACCTTGAATTGCTTTTGAATCTCACGTGATGTTCTCTTAGCGAGCACCTGAATGTGGCTCGACACCTGTTTATAGAATAACATGTAAACAAAAAAACAAATCCAGGCATGATGAGATTAATTTTTCGATTCAGGCGATTATTTGTTATAAGACGGGCAACCCTCACCTTACACATGGCTTGTAGTTCCCTGGCTTTTCTCCTTGCTAACACCTGAATGTGGCTTGACACCTGTAGGGGGAGGACCAACCAACAACATGGGGGTCGAGGTTATTTGAAAATCTCCGACATATAACTTGTAGCGTTCACCTTTTAGGAGGGATGCAGAGTGGAAAGGGGAGCACAAGTCCTGTGCAAGAGACTTAATTTTCATGTATGCTGCAATGGGAATCGGGATAGGATCTCTAAATGAGGGGGCATAGACCAAAATAACAACCAACTGTATAACAAATTCCTTAGTCCCCATCAGGAGGCTAGGGCAAAACAAAGTGTAAATTAAAAATAAATTTTAATAACCATCTGTTCCTGCCAATAAAACTGGTACATTTTATTGAAAAATGAATAAAATGTCACCTCAATTTCTTTTCTCCAATATCAGTGGCCAATGGATACACATAAGACTGCAGAGGCATTGTTAAATTGCCACACAGTTGAAAATATTCTAGGTGTTACCACCTTCACAATTCAAGTTGAGTAACAAAATACCTGTCCTTCACATTTAACTATCCAGTTTGCATTATAATATACATCGTTGATACTTTCTTCTGAAAATGTGGGGCACTCGTGGTCCAGTGGATACAACGACCGACTCATGACCTAAAGGTCCTGGGTTCGAGTCCCCCTGTGGCCAATGTGTTGTGCACTTGGGCAAGGCACTTTACCTCGTTTGCCTCTCTCCACCCAGGTGCTAAATGGGGAGCTGTTAGGAATATTGTCCATTGAGCACCGCCCAAAGGTATGAGTATGCCTTGGGCATTTGTATGGCAGCTGACATATTCTAGTGGCAGCAGAATAAATGTAAAAGCGCTTTGATACTTGGTGAAAGGCGCTTTGTAAATGTCGACATTTATTTATTTATTTAAATGTGGTTAATTGAATAGAAATGAAGTTAAGCAACAAGTTACAGATTTTGGTTCTGAACAAAGTTGTTATATGTCAAAGCTTACCCAGCAACTTTTTTTTCATGACTTTTGTTAGTCTTTCTTCCTTTGGAATAAATGAAAAATATGGTCAAAGTTAATTGAACACACATTATAGAAGCTCAAAAATTTATTTATTTGTGAACCAGGATAGGTATTTTGTGAGTGGGTCACAAAAAAGAAATAACATCTAAAATCTTTTCAACTGTGTGACAATATAACAATGGAAATGCACTCTCAGATGAAGTTTTTTTTTCCTCCGCATACCGGGGTGATTGTTGAATATCTTTTGCTCCATGTTTGCCGAAGTCTGTGTGTATCCATTGGTCACTGATATTGGGGAAAAGAAATTGAGGTAACATTTTATTAATTTGTAAGAAAATGTGCCATTTTTATTTGCAGGAACAGACGGTTATATGATTTTAATACTTTATTATGAATTTGCACTTAATTTTGTCCTAGCCCCCCTGATAGGGACTAAGAAACAACAGCATAGAAAGGACAAGCCCCATAATCTAATATGAAGCAGTTTGGGACCGACTGGACATTGAAAAATATGACTATTTTGAGCATGTAAAATGACTATTTGGGAAAACTAATCGGATATGCAAGGGAAAAGAGAAGCTGAGAAGTGAAAAAGGTCTGCTTTTGATGTGTGATTGCATAAAGAGAGGACTGAAATAGAAGTGATAATTACAGGACAGAAGGGAACCCAAACAACCCAAAGATTTTATCAGTTTCTGGAAAATAGTACAACATATTCAGTTTACTCGAGGTACAGCATGCCATTGTGGGGAAAGAGGAAAAAGATTGGGAAGGGTTGATTACAGATGTTCTTTGGAACACCAGTGTTGCCTGCCTTTACTTCTTGCTGATTATAACTTCAAACTTCAGCAACAAAACTTTCAGAGCTACACCCAAGTGTCCATCTTGAATGAAATAACCAAATTGTTGAATTTGATGGACCCCTTCCCTCTGCAGAAAGACCCTGTGGAATAGGTCTATGCAGGGAAAATAGCAGAGAAGCTTTTAATATACATCTAGTGATGATTTGTCTTGTTTTTAATTTTGACTAAAATTGGTGCAGTAGTTACAAACCTGACTTTAAATTGTTACTTCTCACTAACTTGGAAAGAGCACTGAAGACACGGTGGAATTAATCCCAATGGGTACAATGAGTAAAATGAGTATTCCCTCTGGGAATATGATGGAATGAGTATTCCAACTGGGAATGTGGTAGAATGCACAATGCACATTCCCAACTGGGAATGTGGTAGAATGTATATTTCCAATGGGAACATGATAGAATGAGTATTCCCACTGGGATTGTGGTAAAATGAGTATTCCCACTGGGAATGTGGTAGAATAAGTATTCCACTGGGAATGAGGTGGAATGTCCCCACTTAGTGTGGTCCCTGGTGTTTTTGACCTGGAAAAAATTGTTATTGAGCTGATTTTTGCACCAGATAAGCAGAATGCATCATACAACAACATATCCAAAATCCCCATAAATCCCCCTTGGGGAAATTTTTTTATCCAAGATGGCCGCCATATTAGCTATATCTCCGCTTTTAAGTAGATGTTGATGATTTTAGTGTTTTTGAATATATTTTGGGGGTCAAAGAATCCAATCATGTACAAATCTAAATCACTGATGACTTCCTTCACGCCAAAATCCAAAATTAGCTATATCTCATGTTTTTGAATACGTTTTGAGGTTCAAAGAATTCAGTTTTTGTTTAAATCTAAATCATTGATGTTTTCCTTGAGTCAAAAATCCAAAATGGCCACCAAAAATGGCTGCCAATTTGCTGCCATTACATATAATTATCTTCTCACTGACATATACTTTCCTTTGCAGCATCCTGCAAAGGAAGCTCGGTCAAACTGTCGCATATAGAGGAGGGTTGTTTAAAGGCAATAATCCCGAAAAGGGATTGTTCTAATTACCAAATAGTAGTGATTTTAGTTCATCTTTAGTCTATTTGAAAGAATGACTTGGGTGTTATGTTATTTGAACTTAATCAGAATGCAATTTCCCCAAAACTGCACAATAAGAACCAGAACGCCGCTCAACATAATACTCATTCAAAAGATGGTTTAAAAAAGGTTTAGTAGTTAATTGCAGTTTTAGTATACTTTTCACATTAAAACGCATGATTAATTATAGCCCTAAACACGTACGTCTTGACAGAAATGTGGCATAGAAATAGGCCCATATATATTCTATTTTACACCCCCACCCCCCCCCCACAAGTACCAGAAATGAACAATGGAGTGTGAAAGAAATATAAAAAGATGGAATCTCCAGAAATTGGGAGAAATAACAGTTGGGGTGAAAACACTCAAGAGAACTTCCTATTACATAATTCAGGTTCCGTTTTTGTACCCGTCCCTGTTACAAAATTTCTCTTTTATTTATATCTATTTATTTATTCACTTATTATATTTATTAATTTATATAAATATTATTGTCATTTTTATATTCGCTTATATATATTTATTTAGATATGTATTTGTTTGTTTCTTATCCCTCTTCTCTTTCTGAAGTTGCAGATAAAGCAAATTCTATGTAATGGCGTGCCATTTTGAATTTCAGCAATGCAGGAACACATGATAATTTACGATTAGTACTAAAATCATCACAAAATCTATTGAGAGCCAGGAATAGCTAAGATATGCAAGGTCAGCTATTTTGGCGGCCATCTTGGATAAAAAAATTTCCCCAAGGGGATTTATGGGGATTTTGGATATGTTGTTATATGATATATTCTGCATGTCTGGTGAAAAAAATCAGCTCAATAACAATTTTTTCCACGTAGTATGTGTATTTCTTCTTCAGGGACTATACTAACTGGGCGAGAGACTACCTCATGACCAAATGAAATTGAAATCCATGCATGGGTTAAAAACTAGTACATTCACTCACCAACCAAGCAAACCATATTGTGCTCCTGTGTCTCCTTGCTCAAGAGCAGGCAACACTGAAACGTTTTGGACACAATTGATCCAATCCTGATTAGTGAATTACTTTGAAACAAAGGTGGGGGAGGATATTGTAAAAGAATGAGGATATGCAAACAAAAAGCATGCAACAACAAAATTATCAGGCAACACAGAAAAGAAACCAAAAATAATGTGCAACAGCCAATAGAATACAAAGAACAAAAAATCAGGCAGGGGTCGGTTGACTTTTACCAAGCTTGCCAAAAAAGTGATTCCTTGGTAAAAGGGATCGTCAAGCTACACAAGATGTTAGCTCAGAGTCACACAGCCCTTGTGTTTTTAGTTTTAAGAAAATTCTTGATTACTATGAGGGCTGCTAGGGGTAACAAACCATGCAGTGCATTAAGGGTTGCCTTTCTACAAAGTAGCATTTCTCATCAGATTATAATCCATTCAGTAGAAGTTGAAATGTGACCTTTTTATGGTAGCTATTTATTCCTTGCCCAGTTTTATCCCTTCTTCCAAGAATTTTACTCTTTGAGTGTTGATCAGGTCCATGTGAAAGGAATTTTGAACCATGCCAACATATGTCTCTAAAGAACATGCGAGCTGTGAATACGGATGCAATCGATTCAGAGGGGACAAAATTCGCAAGTAGTTCCACCAGACGGGGAAAATAATCTCAAGTTGGCTTGGTAATTTCCTCCAACAAATTCTGAACAGGAACTAAAGTGCATGAAAATGCCCCTTTTTCATTAATTTGGCTACAAAGTTTAGCTTGAAATTGGAAGAAAAAAAAATTGAAAAAAGATGATGCTAATTTTGGTCTGTTTTGTCCCACTTTTTTGAGCCAGAGGGGGCAACTTGTCTCCCCTGCCCTCCCTGGTCAGTATGCCACTGGATGCGAGGACAAATGCAGAAAAAATGCACTATTTTTTTCTGAAACCTATTTGTGTATTTCGAATGCTTACTAGTGTTAGATAACACCCAAAGTGATTAAGCCAAAAATGATCTTTTCTCTTTCCCCGAACGTTTTTCAAAAAAAAATGTTTGTCAAAGGGTTTGTGACTCCCTATTGCCATTATCGTTTATCATGATAACTTTCGCTGTCAGTCAATGATAAAGAAAACATTTAAGCTACCCATTGACTATTACTAAAATATGGGTGCCACGGGCAGCGTAAAAAACCACTGTATGAGCTAACATTTACGGGAGGCATGCAAAGCTGCCGTGTGATCCAAAAATTAACCGAACAAAACTGGACCTATGTGAAAAATATAGTCCAGATCACATCCCTACACCATAAAGTGCTTAAATTTCCAATGCAGATCTGTAGCAAGAGATCTGCATTGTTTAGGAACACTGAATTCAGTCATTGAATTATTGTTCAAGCCCCAATACTAACTGCATCCGTAGTGTCATTAAGTTGAAAGTGTTTGGAACTCTGAAAGCACATGTCATTATGGTCGTTCTGTTTAACACTTAGTTACGGTCACAATTCATCTTCTACTTAAGGAAAACGCACACAAAAAATCTAAAGCAGTTTCAAGCGAGAATACCCAATGTAACTTTGTAAGTTGATCTTATTGTCCACTCTCGTTTTAAAATTATGAATCAAAAGTCATTTTAGTACACTACGAAGATGCACTGATGTATCAATGAATTTTTTATATTTTTTGCAATTGATCCAAGTTTTTTTTACAGAAAAAATCCAAGTTTTGGAATTATCAAAATAAAATTTGTTGACATCCATCGCATTTGGTAATTTTTCACCATCGAAAGCAGCAGCAAATCAATAATGCATTTAAGGCATGTTTCTCAAGAGAGGGTTCCAGTACTTTGACTGTACATAAAAAACACATTTTTCAATATAATTTTTGTTTGGCCATTCTGCCAGATGTTTTACCTATTTAAACTAAACGAAGTTTAAAGTTCTGAGTTATCTGCAACAAGTAGTTTTCCACATATGAGACTAAGGGGTGAATGTTACTTTTTGATGGACACATTTTTCCCGCTTTGTCCATCAAATTTAACATTCAATTTTAATTGAAAACCGGATAAAAAAATGAAATCCTCATAAACAGCAAGTAAAGCATGTTAGTTGCTAATGTTACATTTGATCCATTGTGTCCATGAAAATATGTAACATTTGCTATAAGGAAAAGGGAATTTTTAGCTGAAAATTACATTCTTTGACCAAATTTACATTTGGGATCATGTATTGCCATGAACCTTTCCAATTAAAACAAGTAAAATGCCCCAAAATTACATTTGATACTTGAAATTGCACTTTATGTAAAATCAGAAAGATTTGGACCCCTCTCATGAAACATGCCTTAAGACACTTTTTAAACACCGGTTCCGCTTGAATCATGCTTCAGCAAAATCCCGATTGTCATTATCTGATGAGAATCGCCACGGTTAGTAGAAAGCATCTCAAAATAATACATACACACTATTAATACATAAAAATAAATTAAATCAAAAGATGGTAACGGTGTGCGACTGGAAAAACAGAACTGAAAACAAAGCAAAACCAACCAAAAGGGAGCAGACAAAATGCAACATTTACATAAACGCATTAACTCGTAAAACATTTAATTGTTCATGCATATTGTATGGCCACTCAGCCGTTATTACTAGTCACTTGGGGCAGCTAACGCCTCGCAAATGTTGTTTTTAAACGACTAATGATATTTACCCGGCGGTTTAAAAAGCCTTCTTTAGTGCTTCAATATTCAAAATTGAAACTTGACAAAAGGGGTATTATATGCTCTTCAAACATTTAGATCTTGGTGCTTCCTGAATTAGGATTTCAATGAAAATATTTCAACAGCACTATCAAAGAAAAACAATGCTTGCTATCTTCGTGGTCAGATATTTTAAAATTGTGATCACCACAGCATTTTAACTAGAGGCGAGCAAATTTGTGCCGTCAAGGAAACCGTCACCATAGCAACGCTCTCATTTACCTGTTTTCTGGTCCTGGTTTTACCCGTTCTCAATTTAATGTACCGTGCAATGAGTTCATTTCGACCTGCAGTGGCAAAGAAGAAAACAAAGAAAAACTAATCAATACACAAAACAAAATAACCAGCAGACTTGATTTTCACCCTTTTGTCAGCCTTGATGTGAGTATATCTAGATTTTGAAAGGGTGGATTTTTGTATAACATGAATTTTCACTGGGTTTATCTTTCAGAGCTTTTAAAAAGCAATTTTTTTGTTTTTAATTCACATATGCACACATCAAAACTGTAAAACTGTTAACAGTGCACTACTGTTTTAAATGATGACATCTTCATCTGTAGAGTATTCTAAGTTTCCACAACTGAAGTTACTCATTAAAAGAGTGAAAATAAACCAGTTGTGGAAATATCCACTACGCAGTAACCTACATGTATATTGAGAGGCCAACAACTTCAAGGTCCTTATGTTTTTCTCATCTTATTTGGACTGTTTTCTCTTATAAAATAACTAATTCCAATTTTGAGAATGTGCATGGTTTATTTTTGGGGACCCATTTGCCAAATCATTATCTAACCCCGAAGTCTAGAAATTGTCCTCATTTACAGAAAACAAATTATCCCCTTTCTTTCTGATATCTGATGGTGTAAATTAAGAAAGTAACCTTTTCAGTCAAAATCAAGTGCAATGATGCTTTAGAAATCGTGTTTTACACTTAAAATGTTAAAATCCTCACTCACATTTTGATCCATAGCGCAATTTTGGCCTTTGCTCTTTCTCAAAGTACCTTTTACAAGGTAAGCATACTTTTGGCGCGATGCGCATAAATATGATCATGTGATCGACTGCTAAACCCCGCCCCTTCTGGATGTCGCGTGCATACGTCTTGTATTAGTTATTTTGAATAAATGTTACAAAACTCCATTTGAGTTGGTCCCTCATCTGACTTCATCCCCATACCCCTCAGTCCGTGAAATATCGACCACCCTCATTAAGAAAAATTTATCTATGAGTGGACTATTTGTACATTTTTCCACAAAAGCCACATTTTTGTCAATATTGTCAGTCCAAACTATCACAAACTGTATAGCTGCATATTTTCATTTAATTTTTGTTTTCACAATTTTACTGAACTATGAAAACATCTTTTTGGCAGGCTTTTAAATTAGCATTTCTGAAGTTACCGTTTAAACATGCCTGGAAAGGGTGGGGAATTTGGGAGTTTTAAAACATTCCTGGGAAATTTCAATATTAAGAGGGAAATTTTTATCCTCTAAATAAAGAAATACATATTTGAAGGAAAATTTTGAAATCTTGGAGGGAAATTTGGGTGGCATTCCTGGGAAATCTAGCATTTTTTCCAGTCCTGCATTTAAGTCCCCTGCATAATAATTGGGGTTCTTTCACAGGATTTTGAAATGTAACGCTGTTTATCTTATGGCTTCGGATTTTATACTACCCTCCTAGATGAACTCACTGTTCACATACTTCAATTACTTAACAAAATTAAAGTGCATCTGAAATTCAGTGATTTTGGCCACTTTCGGCTATTCGTCATGGCTATCATACATGCATAAACACTTAAACGTGCGACTGCATCTTTGCTCAAGTCGCATGTATCCTGTTAATCATGAAGGTGATATTAACATCCAAATTGCCCTCCACAAAAATACGATTTTGGGGGGGAATGAGCAATCATAATTAAGAAGCTTGGAATTATTTGTATCCATAATTACCCATGGCAATTTTTCACTTTGAATGAACCCCGCCTGTGACCCTGGCTTTTGAATGAACCCCAAGTGAATGTGTGAACCATCATTACCAGGAACACATCTCTCATCAATGACATCTACGAAACACATATAGTATCAAAATTCAATTACAGAATCAATCCGTTCTGGTCCGGATCTACTGTAGACACGCATTTAACATCAAACCTCAAGTGAATATCTTAAATACCATTTCCTCCCCCACTCCTCACTGATCATTGCATCTCACCTCCCAATCTTCTGGCACTAGATCCTGCAAATCTTAGGAGGACCTTCAGACGATCAAGCTCTGCCAATAAATGTGAAGACCCTGGTAGTCTAAATCCCACAACCAACACCCTTTGAGATCGGAATTCCACGGAATCCACTTTGCTACCCAATCCATGACACTGCAGTCACAGTAATCCTATCGATCATCTTGGATCCATGACAGATGGTTTGAGCAATGTTCAATCCTCTGCCTTTGACCTAAAGCAGTTTGTGGACATCCCTCTACCTCCCCAAGCCCAAGGCTTGTGACCTTGATAGGAAATCATGGGTCACCTCAACTACTCATACTGGTCGTTGGTCGTACATAACTTCCCCTTTCACAGATCTCGTATTCGAACCATCACCAACTGCGATTGGTGGAGAGCCACAAACCATTAGCCACATCATAGATGAACTGTGAGTTTACAATTCCCAAGAGGAATTCCAGGGCTGATCAGCCTGATGTGAACTCTCCTGTAAAGACTGATCTTCCCTGTGAGTTGGAGCTTGCCACTGAACGACCGAACTTATTACAAATGTCCTATCATACATGATTTCTTTCTTTGCTTGCCATCTCCTTAATCTAAGACCGAAGTAATATCCCAAAACATATCCATATCATATCAATGCAAGGCATATCTGTCCCTCGCCTTAATCTACAATGGGGGAGAAGCAACGGCAAGATCGCTCATCTTATCAGTAAGTGTTACACCCAATGTACAGTCACTGATGCATCATGCTCCAATTTCATCAGCGGGAGGCTGACGCTGGCAGCCACGCTGATACGAAATGCAGACACGGTAGAGGGGAAGACGGGCATGGACACCCGAGGATAAAGAAATAATTACATGCTGGACTTGGTTACCTAGTAATGTGATGAGATTTTCTGTTATTACCCATCAATATGTATTTGTGTGTAACTGGTGAAATCACTGGAAATGTGATTTGCATGTGCCAACATATGGCTGTTTGGGGGACAATACATCTGTAATTGTTAATAAATGTTTTAATGATTGGTTTATGAGATTCATTTACCTGATCATGTTCTTGATACAAACTTTACTTTTCAGGGGTCATTTATATTTTGGAACATTGTGTGTTTGTCGTATTCCACATGCACATCCAAATGTTGGTTCTTAACTGTCCTAGCTATTTTAATTTGGTTATCTATTTTTAGTGATTCATATGTTTTTAAAACGGCCAGCAACTTCATCACATGTGTTTATATAATTTCAAGAATGTAATAAACCACATATAAGTTCAGTTGTTATTTAATTACAAGTACAAGATAATTAGTTAATGGGCAATTCCATTTTCTAATATATTAGTTCACACTCAGAGTGGTTTCACTGCCAAAGTATTGATTGGGGTCTTTTATCAGCGTTGACCCATTTTTTTTTGAACAATTTGGTACAATTGTCTGATATGTATCATGTTGATTATGCTCAGGGGTTTTTTTTGTCTGAGAATGTTTGGAACTCTTTCCATCTCATTTTGACCGAATAGGACAAAAGTGCAACCAAGTAACCAATTGCTGATTGTTGTACATGTAGTACCTTATTGAACATAAGGAAGAAGATTTATATCTGTATGTAATGTCTATTTCACTCCCCCCCTTTTTAACTCCCGATCAAAATTGCAGATTTGGCGTTATCAGAGAAAGTTCCTATTTCCTCATTACCAACCTCATCGTTAAATGTTTAAGGCCCATGAATGTTCTTTTGAAGTTACGACCAATAACATCTCCAAAACTGGTAGACCACAATTAACACACACATCCTATGGGCAATTTATTACACTTTACTGCTTCTACGACCCAAAACGACTGGACCGATTTAACTCATGTTTTGAGGAGTCCAAGTGTGTGAAATTCGATCCAAACCATGATAAGGCCAAAAAAGAACAAATGGTTTGTCTCAAAGCAGACGCGCGCGTGTTGTTAATTTCGCCAAAAATTGGAAAAAAATTCTGCGAAATTTTTTTTATTTTTTTTTTTTTCAAAAAAAAAAAGTCATGAACTCCGAATTTTTTGTTGAAAATCTGAAATTGGGGAAAATGCACGATTTCACGCATTTCGACTCTCGGCGGGACTGACTATTTTTACGTTGACGTGAGTACAGAGACGATACTTACTGGGCACCAGCGTGTGAAGTTTGGAAAAACACTCCACCACCCATAAATGGCAATATACTTCCGTTAAAGTGTGCAGGCTCGAAACGGGTGGAACGTCACTAAAGTGGCTGTTTTGCGTTGCATATCGGCAAACCAATTGGAAGACCCCCATACCGTAAATAACATAATTAAAGTTTCATCGATTGGCAATCCATTGATATATGATTCCTTGCAAAATCTTGCCGCTTCAGTTCCAAATCGCGCGCAGTCACAACAGGTATATTACGTGTATTTCAATGCTTCACTTTATTTACTGGCGTGCGGGTCATAGGCATTGCAACGTCGCGTATATACATTTGCTTCGAAGTACACGATGATACATGATTCTTAAAGTGTAAAGTTGAATCTGCCCTATAAACAAATGGATCCCCACAAAACTGATAAATAAAACAAACTCTTAAGATATTGCCATTGAAATCTTGTTTGGGGGAAAATCCATATGTGGATCTGAGGCAGGAATTCGCTGATGTTGATACTGCCATGACGGCAGAATTCGATACCATGTTTGTAGTACACACTCACAGGTGAAAGTGATCAAGTGGGATGCATGCTCATTTGATAATTTTATTGCCTAGCCAAAGAGTTAAAATTAAAAAAAAAAAAAATACCGCACACCGCATTACTTTTCAAGCCACTCATCAGCTTTGAGACAAACTATTTTTTTTTGGCCGCAACGATAAATCGGAGGATTTACCCCAATATTAATTGGTTTTAAAATATTGGCTCGTTCCGACTGCTTTCTCGCCCAATATTTTTGTAATTCATAGCTCTAAACCAATTAATTTGGGCTTAATTCATCCAAGTTTTTTATATTTTGTAATCATGTTTTTTGCTCTAAAAAATCTACGCTTTTTCCTTTCGAGGGAGAAAACTTTAACAAAATCGGACCATGATCGGTCTTCCACTTTCCAAGGTTGTAGTATCAGGGTCTCCTGCCATTTTATCACAAAATGTTTAATTTTGTATTCAGTTGGCAAGTAAATTATTAGGTATAGCATCAAATTCTCTTGCAATAAATTCAATAATCAAACAAGATCTTAAACAAGGGCCTACAAAGCTTAATTCCTTCCCAAAAAGCACTGTCAGTGGTAGAGTGATGCACTGTATTGGGCTATTCCAGATGATTCCAAACCCCCCCTAGGAAGGCACAACTGGAAAGGGGGTCAAAATAACCCCGGAATTTACATATTGGGAAACCCTGTGGAATCACAGCTGATTGGTGTTTAAAAAATCACACAGCCGGAAACTGAGATTAGGGTCAAATTCCTGGCTGGAATGTTCATGTATTATGGAAAACACATGGAAGGCCAACAACCGGAAGTTGGGGGGCCAAAATTAGGGCTGGAATTGGCATGTTACAAAAAATACAGGCTGGATTTAACCCCTCTCTGCGCTGGAATGCGTATACTGGAAAACCCTTTTTGAAGGCACAGCTGGAATTTAAGGTAACAGTACAAACCCGGAATTAGCGACCGAAGTAGCATACATTGTGTCCCTAAATGTAATCTTTCACCACAAACACCAAGTGCCTGCCTTTTGAGGGACACAAAAAAAAACAACTGGACCAAAAAATTCGTATTCAAATTTCTTTTCTTCATTTGGACCCCCCCCCCCATAGCTGGTGGTTTAAATACCAGAATTAACATGTTACAAAAATAAACCTGGGAGAGATTAACGAAGCACTCTTAACCAATTGAGGGGGAGTTTTTTTTCTAACATTTTTCACAGTATATTGAAGAGCACTATCATGATCCACTGATACCCCCAAGGGGGGGGGGGGATACTTGAATTTGGTTTGCAGAAATAAGCTTGAAAAGTGAAGGAATAATTTGTACAATTGCTATTAATTATTGTTTCCAACTAAAAATTGACAGAAAGGCTGAAAACATCAGTGTTCACTGTTCAAGATTTTCTTAA